>CM040396.1:32503822-32602247 GCA_022702515.1 Ilyophis sp. 1 JC-2022
CTAATAATAGTATTGAGGATATTTTTTGCATGGGCTATTTTTGCTGTATGTCACTAAACCGTACGCTGTAAGCAGTAACGTTAGCCTACCTTATCTAGTACACAGGAGGACGCAGTAGATTTGGACACAGCTGGACTAACAGACAGATTGATAGCAAAAACTCAAATTTACCTGAGTAACGTTACAAACCAGACAGGTTTCACGGCAAACGACAGTTGCTACTTTGCTCCATCTGGACCTCTGGCTTTCGATATGAATATCTTCAGACAGAGCTCCATATAAAAAAGCAAACGCTGTAACTGTCAATTTGTGGCCGAACGGAATTGATTTCCATAATTCTAAGTTATTACATATTCTGGTACTTGTCCTCTCAAATCTCAGCCGTAATCCATACTTTTAGCGAGCTATAGGCAAAACATTTTATACAAACTAGTAAAAAATTTACATGGACGCCACAGACTTCTGCACTCTGACAATGAAACATATGCGCTCAGCACTGATGCCGCTGGCTGAGGGTGTATTGAAGAATTCACTAGTTTGTATTGAAATTGTTGGTTATAGCTCGCTTAAAGTATGGATTACAGGCGAACCGTTTATAGCCTGCCCGAGACTGCCTGAGATTTGTGGAGAGGACCAGACAAGTGCCAGACAAGTGCCTGACTTCAGTTCAATAGGAAAATTAGTCAGAAGAAACAACCCTTAAAGTGATCCATCCATATTTATTGAATATCTGGTAGCAGAGTGATGGTTTGAGGCTTGTTTGATATTTCAGACCCTTAATGACTTGTACAGCCATTTAGCCAACCATGTGTTCCATACTATTCCCATGCAATTTACAGTTTAATCTAGTCCCACCCCAAAATAGAGATCCATTCAAATGCAGAGAGGTTATAGTATCACTTGTAGGAGTACCTGAAAATAAGATATCAAGAGTCTTTTGATGTTGTTGGGTCAGACATCAGGAAGTCGTGGCATGCAAATGATATACAACCAAATATTAAATATGATGACTTTATTTAAGTTTATGTTAATTTGTCCAATTACTTTTCGTATCATAAAATGGGGGACTACGTGTTAAAATGGCTACAATTGCTACATGGTTCACTCGATATGGATTTAAAAACCATTAAAATCTGAACATCTACACTTCAGAGTCACTGTTCCATTTCACATTCAATGTGCTGGAGTACAAAGCCAAACCAACAAAAATGTGTCACTGTCCAAACACTTTTGTATGCCTGGACACAGAATATCGACAGATGCCTACTAACCACATATTGGCACAATGATGTTGTGTTCATTGACAGGGGTGGGACTGTGATAGAATGAGTAATAATGCAATATTAGCATTTATCAATGGCTCATTGATCGCATAATGCTACAGAGTTATTTAATGCCACCATTTATTCAAGCCAATCTCAGCCTGCTAATCCTAATGTGATAGCAAACTAATCACTTTCTGTAAAAGACGTGAGTTTGAACATCATTGTACATTATTGCCATGGGGCGACAGTGGTGCCATGAATAGCGCTTTCACCACACTGCAAGAAAGTACAGAGCTCGAATGCCGGCTCCAACGCGACTGGACAGAACGCTAGACTTATTTTTAGGAAATATACCTGACGCATATGTCTCCAAGCCCAGCCCTCCCCTTGGGTTCTCAGATCATAATGTAATATTGCTGCTGCCAAAATACAGACAAAAATTGAAAACACATAAGATCCATTCAAAAACCATCCAGGTTTGGAATAATGACTCTGTGTAAACTGAGGGGGTGTTTTGAGCTCACAGACTGGGAGATGTTCTTCCAGAGAAGTGAGTCTGATCTGAACATACTCAATGACTCCATCTGCTCATACATATCATCCTGTGCTGGCAATGTCATTCCAACTAAACAGGTCAGACTCTGTCCCAATAACAAGCCCTGGGTCACCAGAGAGCTTAAACACTGTCTCAACTAAAAAAAATGGCATTCATACAGGGAGACAAAAAATGTGTTAATGAAATAAAAAGGGAGCTGAAGCACAAAACCAAGCTGGCCAAGATCCGCTACAAAAATAAGATGGAGGAGAGGTTCACCAGGGGAAATGCGAGGGAGGCGTGGCAGGGTCTCAACACTATGATGGGCAGAGCTCAGAAACCAGCCCAGATACAGTGCCCAGACCCCACCTCCTTCGCAGAACAGCTGAACACCTTCTACGCCAGGTTCAACAGGACTGACCTCGTGGAGGACTGGACCCCGACTAACACCAGCTACGCCCATGCACAAATCAGTGTGGAGGAGCGGAAGGTCGTTTCCATCCATTACATTACATTACATTATAGGCATTTAGCAGACGCTCTTATCCATTTTTTTTTGTTACACAGCATCCTTTCAAAGTTATATCTGAGGAAAGCTCCTTGACCGGATGGGCTCAAGGGCCGCGTACTGAAAGAGTGCGCGGCTCAGCTGGGCGGTGTGGTGGCACAGCTTTTCCAGCTGTTCCTGAATGCCAACCATCATCCCTGTTCCCAAAAAGCCCCTTGCCAAAGCCATGAACGATTTCAGGCCACTCACCTCCATCCTCTGCAAATGCAGGGAGAGGGTGGTTGCTGGGGAGCTTACCACCATGGTGGACGAGAGTCTGGACCCACTCCAATTTGCCTACAAGGCGAAACAGCCTTACTCTTCTGGATACAGTGGCTAGGCACCTCGACTCACCAAACTCACCATATGGCAGGATTTTATTTATGGACATTTAATCTGCTTTTAATACAGTGAACACAAAAACTCTTCTGCACCGCCTCCAAGGACTACAAGTCAACACAACACTGGTGTTATGGATTAAGGATTTTTGAAAGGACAGACCCCAACATGTGAGAGTGAACGATTTAAAATCCTGTGACATTGTTTTAAATATTGGGGTCCCACAGGGCTGTGTCTTGTTACCCATCCTCTTCTCAATATACACAAACAAAATCACCTGCAACAGCAATGGAGCGTCACTTTTTAAGTATGCTGATGACATGGCCTTGGTGGCCCGCATGACAGACGAGCGCTCCCTGTCCACATACAGGCAGTATGTGGACACCATGGTCCTTTGGTTCCAGGAGAGCTCCCTGGAACTGAACATCAGTAAGACCAAAAAGCTGTGTTGCAGGGGGCGCTGGACACCTGACGTTCCAAACCCTCTCTCTCTGGCTGGAAGGGCAGGCGGTGGAAGATCTTTAAATACCTGGGCACTGAGATCGACCACAACCTGTCCTTCACACAACATGCGGATGGGGTCTACAAAAAGGCCCAACAGCGCATGTTTCTCCTGAGAAGGTTAAAAGGCTTTAACAGCAGTATATCGGTAAGTCATCGAATCAGTCCTCACATTCACCATTGCATCCTGGTACAACTTCCTCACAGTGAAAAGCAAGGAAAAACTCACAAGAATCATCAAGCATGCAACCAAAATCACCGGCACCACTCAAACCCAACTCTCAGATCTTTACAGTCATGCAGTAAAAAGAAAGGCAGACTCCATCACTAAGGATCTTTCACACCCCCTTCGCCACACCTTTCAGTTACTCCCATCAGGCCGCCGCTTCAGAGCACCTCTGGTCAAAAAGAGAACTTACAAAAACTCTTTCATTCCCACTGCAATATCCATTTCAAATAAGGCATACCTGCTCATATTTATTTGGAATTGTTTGGGTTTTAATGTAATTGTGTATGTTTATGGGTGTATGTTTTTATGTTGTTTGTGGGCCCTTAACCTAACACAATTTTCTATCATTATGTGATAGACAGTACAGTTTTTTTAATTGAATTGAATTGAATTGGAGTAATAAAATGTAGTTGACAACAGTACAAATATTTTACTGGACCTATTAGTCTTGTTAGCTGAACAGCACAATATTAGTTAATACCACTTATCTTTGGTTGCTGTACCAATGTAAAAGGATTTGTAATCCACAGAACCTTAAACCTTGAAAGTTGAGAAAACTCAAAAGTGCTCTTGTAATTAGTTATTTAATCATTTTTAATTGGGAAAACCAAAATGTTTTTACAGTAGTGGTCCAAAAAGGGAACAAAACATGATTGACTCACTCGATGAGGAAGGGCAACCTTCGGGGGCCTGATCCGATCTTTTTCTGCATTGATGTGCTGCAGTGCAATAACAACCAGGATGATCAAAATCATATCAACCGCTGTTATACAAAAAGCCTGAATGCTTTGTGACCTGTCGATCCAGAGCCCTGATAAACAAGTTCCTTCTACTTTTGTTCAGCTGAAACAATGAAGATACATCAGCTTCTAAGAAACATAACCCCCCCTCCACACACACACACACAAACATACACACACACACACACACACACAACGTGTAAAGTTGGTTCGTCACCAATTGGGTTTGCAGCTTATGGAATTCCCATCTGCCGATGGCAACAATTGCACATAAGCTCTGCATTCTCTCACTGACACCGTGATTACAGTGTTGCATTCCAAAGCCTCTAGTTTGCAGCTCATAAAAGTCAGACATGACCTTTGAAGGGATCTGAAAAGAAACATTGTTTGAGGTGGCTGAGGGAGATGATTGTGCAGTGTTACAAGCCTTTGTTTGAAGAGACCCACAACATCTCCTAGGAGCCTGTGATGGCTGAACGGCGGAAGGACACCATGAACTCACTGATTGTTTTTTCCTTTCTGTTTGCTTTTCCACATCTCCCATGTCCCAAGAGGCTGTTGGGGGGCGGGGTGGGGGTGGGGTTGGGGGTTGGGGGGTCGACCCACTTCAGCCAACCGACATGGGCTAGCTCAAAAATCCACAAGAAAGACGTGTCAAGAGTTATGTTTTAAACGGTTGGGAGGGAGTGCGGGACCAGACTCAAGATTTGTCAGTAATACACACTGCCAGTATATGCAAAGCACTGGCATGAGAGGGCCAGCCATTTTTCAACGAGCCAGAAGAATTTCCATACTGATCAGATGTAATTTGTTTATGCACTGGTTGCACTGTCAGATGGGGGTAAGAAATGCTGAGATGCACATAAAAGCTGCACAGTCATTCACGGTCTGCACAAACTTAATAGAGTAATACAGTCAGACAGGAATTTAAAATGGTATTCAGGCAATGCAGGGGAAGGTGCCCCTGTCACATACCCACTGTAAATACCTGTCTATGCATTTCACACCCATTGTATTTCAAACATTATGACACGTTTTATAAGCCATCGTCCCATTATGATTTATCTGAGGAGCACAGTTACGTCACGGTGAACTGAGCTGAACTCCATTTGAGAGCCTGTGAGCAGAGGCTTAGCTCATAGGACCTTTTCTGCCGCTGTTTACCTATCATGGCACTTGCAGGACACAACTGGCAGTCATTTCATGGTATTGCTCTCACTTTACAAAAAGTATTAATAATGTTGATCACTGAAGTGGGGCTTCACCAATCACAAAACAATTTCAGTTTCATTAATGATTGGCTGATCTCAACCGATCAACGTCTGCCGCTCCCCACAGTGAAGCTATTGGAGAGGCCTGAATCATTCACAGTCATTAATGAAGCAATTATCTCAAACACGTAAGAGCTTTGTGAAACCACAATTTGCTGTATAATCATGCTGTGGTTATCACTCACCACTATTAAAACCTGCAATGCTGAACATAGTCACTGTGCTTTTAATCCACATCAAAAACTAAATCAAAGACAAAGCAGATGAGGAAGCAAAGGATTTCATTATCATTTTATGGGTTTCTTTATACACTGGACATTTTCATCTGCAGAGATTTTTTGGAGTATGATAAAAATGTATTTTAAAAAAAATCATGATAAAAGCACTTAGTAACTGTAAAAGTGAATTCCAAAAAGCATCAGGCATTATATAATATATATTATATAGATAGATATGTTCAAGGATATTGTTTATGAAATAAGTTACTGTATTTCTGACTATGTGTGGAGAATGGCTTTGGATTGGATCACAGATAACAGACAAATCGTCTCTTAAATTTGGTGAAAAAAATATTATATTTTTTATTTTGTACTTAGTAGAATTGTTCTGATGTACAGTAATTGTCTGTTTTATTTTTCTTAGGCAAACAATGACATAGTTGTTTTTATGTTTTCATGTTTTCATTTAGGTACACAGCTAAATGAAAACGTTAAGTTAATTATACCTCTATGTCTTTGTCACTCATACTATCATTGCATCTTGCGATGCAGAAACCTTTTAGACAAAGGTGCCTCGATGGCTTCTGGGTGGATTCTGAGAATATTTGTATCGTATTATTGCATCGGTGACCATGCACACTAGTTTAACCACTGAGGGCTGGAGTCACACATTCGCCCCCTGGGATTGACTGATTCACATCCGCTGAAGGAACCACGTCCACTGCCAAAAGCAGAGCTGTTCTCCAACATAAAGGCATTCTCAGATGCCCACTGGCCTCAGATGCCCACTGGCCAGAAGTCACTGTCTTTGTTCACTTCAGGGACATACTGTGTATGACACACTCACCCGAAAGGACCAGGTCCCAGTACAAGCAGTGAACAAATCTCGCTGTCCAAAACAATTGTATCTACTCTACCATGACAACGAATAAAGCATGACAAAAAAACATAATGCTGTGATTGAGCCATGGTATTTACACTTATGAGACTAAAATGAATCAGTCAGTATAATCAGGCATTTATATTTGGATCCACTTGGAATGGAGATGGCAAGAGGCCCTTTGAGCATGTCGGGGTCTCACGGGTTTAGGCTGTGTGATTCATTTGTATTATTTATGACAAAGGCATATTATATATTACATCAGGTTTCTGTATAAAGTTTCTCTGAGCCACAAAAGTAGTTACATCTGGTAGAGGATATACTATTGCTAATTTATGATCTCCCCAAAACTTAAAATGGACTATGTGTAGTACACATATACAAGAACATTGTGGTGCTTGTAAACAACATGTTAGTTTATACAATTTGTAGGAGACTACGTTATAAACATTAACCTGTTTTCACTTTTAAAGTAAGAATGATTATGTACACAAATAGCAATGACTCTATGTTTTGTAACAGAGTCTACAGAGAGACAATACAATATGTCCAATCACAGCACTTACTTAGATACTTTCAAGTGGAAATCACTGTGGATGATTTCATCAAGGAATACATTGAATAAATTGTGATATTACTCCAAACTAAACATGGATGGCTTTCCCGATTCCGATGTGTCTTCAGAATTTGCGACACACTTCGTGATCTTTTTGAAGACATGTCTTGAAATTTTCAGGACTCTTTCCCAAAGACACACTTTCACGACAAAATTTGAGTAACACAGAACCGACAGGTCGATGAAGAAAAGCCGATTCACACCACAGAAAGCATTAGTAGGCTACACATCGTTATCAGCCACTTTCCCAAAAGCAATCATCTCTGAATATTTTTTTTCTTTGCTTTTCGTTTTAAATTTGATCAAACCTAAAAAAAAAGACAGAGACAAAAAGAAGAGTGAGAAATTTTTATTTTAAAAAAAATAGTCAGGCAGCCTAACTGGCCTCGCCCTCTGAAGTTCTGTGGTACGAGCCCTGCCAGAACTTCGTTCATTACTACACAAGCAATGAAAGAAAAACAGAGTGATCCAAGATTATCTTAACTATATGATGCTTTTGGCAAACTGATAGGATTCAGTTATTGCTGTCTACATTTATTTTAAAAATTTTGCCTATTGTGAATGTACAATGTACATGTCAGCGCAGGTCACAATCAGGCCTTATAAACCCTATGATGGGATAATTGATTACACCTGCTCTATATTAAGTTGTTGTTGTTGTTGTTGTATCTATCACATAGATTAGCGGCCTCTGTCTGCAGAGGTGGGACTTGCATGTAGTAGTACCGCATCTCAAGACACACTTGAGATTTCACGACTAGTCCAATATTGTCTTGAACTCGCGACACATTTCACGATCTCTTTGAGTTACCAGCACTTTCAGGAAAGCGTTGTGAATGGCGTTGTGAGTGTATCTTCACGACACGTTTCACGACATACTTTTCACTACGACATGCTTTGGGAAAGCCACCCTATTCTAGCAGAATGTTTTATCTTGTAAACGCCATCTAAGCCATCATTTATTTGTGATAAAAAAAATTGGTGTTTGGTAGCCTTACAAATTGGTTCTACAGTAATACTTGATAGCAGCACTCTGCTATCTGATAGTTTTACACCCTGGGAAATTAGGTTTTTGGCTTCGTACTTGCTGAAGTTCATGATTCCATTGACTTTAACAGGAGGCCCAGGACCAGCTACTGTAAAACAATGACATAATAACAAAGACCCACAACATATTTGACTATAGGTATGCCATTTCTTTCAACACAAGCATCATTCGAATGGCAAAACTACCATTGGTGTGTATGGCTGGAAAGCTCAATTTTGATCTTACCTGACCTTAGTTCCAATGGAAATTTTATTTTTGGAACTTTGATTCATGTTAATGTTGTTATCATTATATATATTTATGTATAATAATGTTTTGTATGATGATGAGAATGATAATGATAAAAAATAAATGAATAATTAGTGAGGATTGGGTAATACACTCCCGTATCTTTATTTTAATTTTAATTTAATTTTAAGATCCCCAGATGCTGATGACAATAAATAATAAAATAAAATCTACAGAAAAGTGCCTAGGTTCTGGAACGGTCTTTATGAATAAATTGAAGAGATCAAAGCACCTGGTTCAATGTATGCTTGTTTCTACTGTACAGAGCTAAGGAACTAGGGAGTCCATATTTAGTAATATAATCCTTTAATAGCCCTTACCTTTCAACAGTGTGACCAATGACTTTTAAATCAGGCAGCACTTTTACAACTGCATGGCAACTTTTGTGTGTTTTTAAAAAATGTCATTACATTATTTATTTATGAGTGCAAATGTATTATTGTTTATTATTATTACTTGTATTACTTATTACATGGAGATTCTATAAAAATGGTATTCTAATTAGGAATATATTTGCACATTTACTGAGGGACCCTCACTCACATAATGAAACAGTTTTCAAATGCATGTAAAGAAAAAAATGCACATATGCGATCTATATTCCTTATATTGTATGATAATATGCCTGGGTAGTATTTCATGTACAACATAGGTGACCTTTTGAAATCAAGATGGTGTTCGCATGCGTTCTGACGTTTTCTACTCAAAACTAGAACTGATGATTACAGTGTAATACTGTAGTAGAACAAGCATGTAATTAATGTTACAATTCGTCGCTTTATTTTTCTACTAATGCACATGTATAATTCAAGTATATGTGTTTAATTTGCTGCGGGCTTATGTGCAGAGCAGCAAATTAGAGTGTAGCCAAGGAACATATTAACATATGTCAGCCCCTAGGCCCAGGGTTTGTGCTATTCAGTTTAGTGTGTTCTGCAAACACATTTACTCCCTCAAGTTAAAAAAAAGCCCTTTCAATTTCCAACCAACAAAATAATTGTATTGGCTGTGTACATGCTGCCCAAGTAGCATTATTGGATTCATGACATAAGCATTACATTTAGCAAATGAGTACTATCATTTGTGCAGAACATGGCAAATATCGGTTTAAGATTGATATGGTTCACCTGGAATGCATGAGTATAGACAAAAACTACTTAAATTCTCAATAATAATAATAATAATTGAATGAACAATTTTCTTTTTAATGGGTAAATAATTTATTTATAATTAATAATAAAAACTATTGTTACTATTTGCATTCTTTTTATTTCTTGTCTGTCATCTGCCCATTCATTCTCTTTTCACTAATTGATAGACAGATGGGCTGAGCAATTGATTGATGTTGCTGGCTAAACCCTGTGCTGTGAAATCTGTGTGTGAATTTGTGGGAACGAGAGAAAGTAATAGGATGAGAGAAAAGCTGACTGTGTGTGTGTGTGTGTGTGTGTGTGTGTGATTTTTACATTTTGTGTTTTTGAATGTGTCTGCATGCCTGTCTGTGGTTGACAGGAGGAAACCTGTTGGAAAGGAAGTGAGACAAATGTATGTACATGACGTATGGAGAACCCATCAGGAGATCAGTGAGATGCTCACTTATGGAGCATGAAAGGTGTTTAGACGAATCGATCCAAAGGCACCAGACTAGTTACATTCAACCATCCTTTGGACTTGGACTGCCATGAGTGCCCCTCTCTGGTCCTCTTAAGATCTCTGCCAGATGTGGTGGATCCTCATACTTGATCCCCGTCTAGTAAGCATCCCACAGTGGCTTAATCTCAGACACTCACTCATTTGTTAGTGTGTTGCTGCTTTGCCACTATGACATGCATTTGTGTATCCAAAAATCTGGAGCGGTCATAATTTATACAGATGGCACTCAGATCTCTCTTCCCCTCTGAATGCAACACAGATTGGCTCATCAATTTCCATTTGACTTGTTTAGATATCTGCTTGATGGACCACTCACCAGTTCAAGCTCAACCTCTCCAATCAGACATGCGCCGTGGTTGGATTTATCACACGCCATCATGCCGACACGCTGCTCATACACAACTTTGCCGACGTCGTACAAAACGAAACACAACAGCTTATATTTCTTTCCTCAGGTGTGTTTCGTGTGGTACGGGCCTGCGTTTGTTTTTTGGGTTTCTTTTTGCTGAACTTTTGACCACTAGACAATCATCAACCTCTGTCGCCTTCCATTTTTAGGATGTGATTGGGTTTAGGCATTTTGAAGTACAATTGAAAATGAACAATTTGACTGCTTATACCTTTTGTACCTATATCTGTATATATCTGTAATCTTGCTGATGTATATATCCATAAAAAAAGCAAATGGTTAAGTCAGCATATTAATCCTTTAATGTCCATCTGCCTTCTGCCACTTCTAGGACTGCAGATAATTTAAAATATTTTTATATCTGGTTGTAAATTTGTTTTTGTTGCAAATTTGTAGTTGGTGAACAGTCAAGCTTGACATTTATGTTTATGGATTCTGGCTTGCAGGTAAAAGACATGGCCATATGGAGCACCATTTATTTGATTGAACCACACAAGACGGAAAGAATGAAGAAACGAATAATACAGATTGTGATAATACATGTGATAAATAAATTAAGTAAATGTTTTCCTCTTTGGTTCATATCTGATTTCAGGTGCCATTTAATTGTGTTAAGTATTAAATAAGTGTTAATATGACATAAACCAAAATGAAAGAACCAGTGATTTCTTGCATAAAGGGAATTGCGAACTTCAGAACTGAAGCATGGCACAGTTTGAGTTTCTTATTTAATTAAAAATGTACATCAGTGACACATGCAATTAGTACAATGACATGTAAGAGCTATACATAGATGTGAAACAATGCTACTGCTGTAAGCTACAATTGAATCATACAGAATATACTGCAGACAGTGTGTCTGTATAAGTACACAATTGTATCACTTAGGCCCAAGATTCAGTATAACCACATATCTATTTAACATTGAGGAACATTAACATTTTCTCACATTTTTCTTGTTCACATTTATTTTGTAATATTCAGCAAAATCGTCTAATTTCTGAGCACAATTCTGAATTGAATTATTTGTTAAAAAAAAGTTAAGAGCAAAGTGTAACGCAGTTAGATTCAGTAATTTAATGGAAAGCCACTGCAACTTGAATCACATATACAAAATACATAACACAGAATCACAGATGTGAAATTAAGTGTTTATGAGCTATGCATGCTATTTATGCTGAGCCAACTGCTGAACACACTTTTGTGTGAGTTAATCTCCCTGAAATTAAATAGGACAGAATGTCTTTAAGAAGCTGCTGATAATCTTCATGGTTGAGACGAGGCAATTCTTTTATAGACAGCATTTATTTAACCCCTTCATGGAGATGCCAAATTTGGTCAATTCACGTATTTAGGGGGTGTTTTATTTAAGGCTTTATAATGACTTCAAGGAACATTTTTACATTCATCTAGCACATATCAGTGCACAGTAAATTAAGTATTTTCCATGCCTTAAGTCACAAGTACAGCCCAGGACGATAACATTACAATGAAATAATATTCCACCAACAGGAAAATGCTGCCAAATGTTCTAGCTTCAATGAAAGTCGGTACAGCAAACATAAAACATGACTGAGGAAATGCTTACACGACAGTGTGTGAAATGCACTCAAAATGTGAGAATAACCATATCTAACATAGCCTACTGGACAAAACAGTGATCGAGTGGAAAAACTACCGCGCATATGTAGCAAGCGAGAAGAACCACATATTACAAGCAGTACGTTTTTCATATCGAGGACGAAAAACTCCTGTCAGGGAATGCGTTTCTGTAGCTGTTTGCATAATAGTACATTGACTATAAAAATTATGTTACGCTGGGCTGTAAATTATCCAAGAAAAAATTGCGAACACCGTTGAGAAGGATATACTGTCATCTATCGGTATATGACAGTCATATACCGATAGTCATGACAGTGATTATACAGAAATATTTGAATATAATTGCTATGTTTTGCTTCTCCTAAAACAATCATTCGAGGAGAAATCCTTTTTACAATATTGTTAGAACAGAAATGTAACAATAGAAAACAAGTGTACAGTAAACAATAAATGCATAGAAAATACAAATCAGTGCATGAAGATATTGTTTGTAGATATTTATGATGAACAGTTTACCTTTAAAACATGAGATCTGTGTCTGCAGAGGAAAGGATGAGGTGCCTGTCATAATTCACATTCCTCACTTAAAAATAAAGAAATAAAATGTTAGAATAACATTTCTTATCTTTCTAATGGTGAAATCAAATTGTAATTTTCTTTTTGTACCTTCAACATTTTAATATCAGCTATACATCTCCATGGATATAGTTTAGCATGAAAAATCATTAGTGATGATAGGCCAATTTGTTATGAAGTGTGCCCATGCCTTTAAAATGTATTACCAGATACGAGTAGTGAACCGTGGGAAGTAGAGCCAGGCCCTCTGTAATCATACCTTTAAATGGATGATTACTCTCAATCTATTTAAGTTTACTCTTCCTGATTGTCAATCAAACAATTGAGTCACACAATAACCAACACCAAATAAGTAAACGATTCCCAATTCATTTTGATATAGTATTATTGTCCTGTCCATCATAAATTTGTGCAGAATTTTTCTACATCCACATTTATGATGACATAAAGTGTTAATATGTCTTGCGAAGATTCAGCATTTTAAATGCTCAATGCTTAAATGCTCAATGTTTTGTAGATTTTCGTACATTTGCTTTTATAGCCTGAATTATGCGTTGCACTCAACGGTTCAATACACTTAGTTGTCCTCTTTAAATTTATGTTTATAATGTTTCAATCGCTTTGACTAATGTGTGCCGTCTTAAAATTAATTAACGCATTCAGATTATTCCCATCCATGTTAAACAATCTCAAGTTGTAGTTATCTCTTTGTCACCATAATTTGTTAATGATATTTGTTATTCAGTTAATTAATTGCCTGATTGATAATTAAGAAGTATAAATGGAAACAGGTTGAGATTAATATCCGTATAAAGGTAAGGTTACAGAAGGCCTATTTTAAAGCAGACGGTACTCCACTGCCAGATATTACCTTGGATTCACTCGTCTTTAACTTTAGCCCCTTAAATAGGTAAATGCTCTACCAATTTTCTGTGTCGGTGTCATGTGTGAATAGGAGCAGGAGTCACATTTCTGTGTAAGATCTTCCTCCAATTTTCCAGATCAGGACCTAGTAAGATTTACAAATATCCTCCGCCAGGGCGCTAGTGTGAATAAAAGCAGCAATATTCCCGGTTAAAGAACGTCAAAGATTACAACGTTCTTAAGACCTTTTTGTTTCCGGCACAATCTATTTAATAAATACTTTACTCAGTATGTCCTCTCAACAATTTTTTCACAAATAGAAGATATTGTAGCTGCATTGTGAGATTTTGTCAGGGAAATGTTTACATTTATTTTAGGAATGGAAACAGTGCGCTGTTCCTGCTTGATATGGCTTTGTCAATTGTAAGACCACCTTTACAAATATTTCAACTTTGCCTCATGGATTGCATGTGTGATGTGCAATACTTTTCCCTGGTAAACATCTGTGTCAGGCTCTTCCAGTTTTAACTTGTTTTTTTTACCCAATGTAGCCAGCTGGATAGTGTCACATATCAATGGCAGATATAGCTGACTATTTAACTTGGCTAACATAATTATTCTTGTTGCATTTTACCGAAAACAATTCTGAATATTTATATAGATTTTTATTTGATAAACCATGCTTCAGTTGTTTATCTAACGTTTTTGGGATCATATAACTGAGCTATACTGGCCAAAGATGTCACCAATGTATCTATCAATATTCAACTGTGATGTGTTGGCAGGATTAATACCCCTGCCAAAACTATTATTCAGTAAAATATCTGGCTGTTTTAAAGACAAACTAACTTCATGTAAACATTTGTCATGCATTTTTTTTGAGGGTAGACATCCTGCCTTGCCTAATAATGGTTATGTCATGTGTGAACAGTAATGCAATTTTTACTTTTAGGTGACCTATGTGTGAATGGGAAAAACCACTACCTAACTCAAATAATTAATACAGCCATGTTGTGGTTTCCATGTGTGAAATAAGTTTTTGACTTTTTACAATTGAATACAACTTTTAGTTTTTATCCTCACTAACTCAGATTGGTGAGTTTTAACATGGCAAAATATCTACTCTTTCTGGCGATAATAATGCTTAGTCTATGATTCAAAGGTAGACATTTAATGCACATGTATAGCAAGTGCATGCATGACAGATTTGCGCCGTTTTAACCTGCATATTCAATTGTTCATAAGCTTACAAAAAAAAAGACTAAGTAGGCTTGGTAATATCTTTTCCCTTGAGGCTTACATGCCAAATACTTCTACTACTTTTGACCTGTTTACCACTGCAAAATGAAGCATTTCTCAATGTTTACATGTGACAAGAAACCATTACTAGGTTACGTATTAGTACGTCCTTCCATTAAGAAAAAAAAAACAATCTAGTTATATTTACACTTTACATGGAATGATTTTCAATCATTTATATAGTTTTGAGACATATTTTGGATCATTTTCTTTTAGTTTTAGCAGCAATTCAGCAGGAAGAGATCTCAAGAGTTCTTTCTATCCTGTGACATTTGTCTCCCTGGATTAGAGTATTTACAGAATCAGTGTGATATTTCTCACATACGGTCACAACCAAGTTCTCTATCATTGCTTGGCATAAAACTGGTGCTATTCAAACTGGTAATGCATGAAGCATGATGACTGTACTGTAGATCATGCGTTTAAGTTACATTCATTAATGTCTTAAAATTCTATGATCTACACTCTTGTTACTTTGGTAAAATCAAAAAACTAAAATTTGGTCTCAATCATTTCTCATACTTGTGATCATACACGATGCAAACAGCAGATGGTTAATCCAGCTGGTTCATCATTGATTATTAAATTATGCTATTGGATCAAGAGGCAGTTGAAATATACACAGCCAAAGAAGATTGAACTTAATGTTGTTATTGATGACAAAAAAGTCATTACTGATTTAAATGTGGCCTAAATGTGTGGCAATTTTTTGGCTGAATAAACCCCACAGCCTTATTAAAAATACACATTTTAAAGGTATTTCCTGGCTAGAGAGTCAAACCATAATTTTTTTCTAGTTGTCAATCTGCTTTCAACCACCTTAATGACACATTCAACAGTAATCTGCGATACTCTGTGCTGTGCGTAATGAATGCAGCCAAAAAGGTCAAATCCAAAACAGTATTTAATCATTTAAAGTTTTTTTGTTTTTTTTTACGGTGAAAGACATAAATTCTGTGAACTCAATTAATTAAATTAGTTCTTCCTATACTTTAAAAATGTTTTAAAACTTCTCATCTCATAAGCAATTCTTCATCAAAATAAACAGGAGACACTGAACACGAAATTACCTGGGATAACATAATATTGCCAGGGAAAGGGAGTCTGTGAGTCCTTTTCTTTCTCAACACTTCACTCGATATCTTAAAAAAGGAGACTGGAGAACAGTTGCAGAGATTTGATTTAAAGTAGGATATACTTTTGTCAAGACACTCCAGCTGCACACTCTTTTGGGTTTGTTCAATAAATTATGTATTGCTTTCAATACTAAAGTTCTATCAAGTTATATCAAGGCCGTGGACACCAAAGCTCTCTCCTGCTCCTTAATTACCTTCCTTCAATGCCACAGGGGCTGGTACAATAAAAAAACCTGAGGAAATATTAATCAAAAAGATTTACTGAAATGCCATCTAGTATTAAAAATACCTCCCTTGTTGCTAGATTTTAAATAGGTTCTCCCGAATATCAGATGTTTTTCTGACCTTTAATGTCTGAGCTTAGGGAGCAGCTTAGTGAACTTTCTTCCAAGAACATCTGGGATGACCTCTCATGAGAGAGGAAAAAATTAATTTTAATGAATGAACAATGGATTTACGATGGATCTGTCTAATCCTTAATTAATCAATCAATCAATCAATCAAATTGTATCTAGTATCGCTCCTGAAATTGGGCTTGGTGGTCACACAGTGTTTGTCAATGCACATGATTTTGAAGAAACAGTGACTTCCTATGAAAACAGATTCAAGGTTAACAATGTTTATTTTGGCACCCTTTATGGCCACATGCAAAGCTTTTGGGTGATTTTCAAAAATGTATTAAAAACTGCCAATCTACCAAATGCTGTGGCCAGAAACGGGAGGGGAATTTACCATGAGAAGAAGCCAGTATTAAAAAATAATGACCTGGATTCAATCAGTTTTTGGCTTAACTTTCTTATACAGGTAAAAAAGCCTTTTTTTTTTTTTTACAAACAGTTTGGCGAGCTTGGCAATCTCCAAAATGAACCGGGAAAACTATATTTGTGAAGAAAATCTCACTCACATTTATTTGTTAGACGAAGTTGAACGGTGAATGCTGAGTGGATTTGCATAATGTAAAAGGCCCTGATGACACTGAGTTGTTGCTCGATTTCAGCACTGTTATCTCTTGCTTTACATCTGAATTTGACCCCAAGAATAAATCAGAGACTGGTGGCGGCAACCTCAGAACGAGATGCTGCCACGTATCTGCAATCATCTGCTAGTGTGTGAAGATGATTGTCAAGCTGCCCTACAGTATCGACTGATTTCAAGAAGCTGTTCCTGTGGGACTTATTTTCCTTGTCACCAGAAGGGGGGGAAAAAAAACCCTTTGAGGTGGATGTCGCTGGAGTTGACTGCGAGCTGCTGTATGACACCTGCAGAACCAGGCCTCATTGAAGTCTTTGCAGCAGTGATGGAGTGTGCCTCAAAATGCCAGAGAGGAGCGCGGGTGACACGTGGCGTGCATTTCCTTTCCAGAGGTGCCGTTTCTGCTGAGAAAGGGAACATGTCATGCGTGGATTATGTCAGGAAGCTGAGTCTGCAGCGCTCCTCTGACCAAATGTCTTTATCGCCGTTTCACATCTGGCCCAGTTCCACCCGTCTCGTCTGAGAAATGCCTTTAACATTACTTTGTTATTGATGCTGTTCAGTTTCACTTTAATCGCACTTTTGCCTTTACGACTGGCAATGTTCATGAGACTCTTGGCATGCTGGGCCACGCTCTTTCACTGGCTGCACAGGGGAAGTATAGGGTGTTTCTTATTAAGTTTGAAAGGGAAAAAAAGAAAATATATTCTCTTAGTGATAAAAGGGGTCCCAAACTTCTTTGGCTGGAATTGTTGCATTTCTGCCAACATTATCAATAAAGGAAAGTCTGTTTTCTTGATGCATGCTGTACTTGGTCATATATCACTATATTTCAACACTTTAATATACCAGGAGGTGGAAGTTTACATGCTTGATTAGATTACAATCTGGAGCCTTATAAACACATTAGGTTATAAACATAATGCTAAAAGTGCTGGTATTTGCTGAAGGCCTGCTTGGCATACACACTGCTCAATAGCTATGGCCGTGGGTGTTGTGTCATTCTTGAATATACGAATTAATAAGACATGCATGCTTCTCGTGAGGTTCTCTCAGTTCATCATCATCAACTTTTTACACAGTAATTGCCTCAGAGTGTGTTTCAGGTTAACAATTGATGTCATGATGTATATAGCTTGTGTTATATTAGTTAAAGTAATAACTCCCAATCATCCGTCAGTGATTGATAACAGTAGAGGGACTAGTGCAAATGAAGAGGCCCTTGTGTGGCCCTTACGGAATCGTATTTCAAGTCAAGTCAAGTGATATTTTAAGTTCCCATTTTAGGGAAATTCAATGCAGTCACCCCCATAGGTCCTCCGGTCTCCCCAACCAGACACACACACACATATGGAATTAAAGTCAAGCCACAGCAGTGAACATCCAAACACGGCACAAGTATGTCCTTCTTTTTTTAAACTTTTTTTGCTGTCTTTAATGAAATAACACATTAATTATTGCTCCTTTTAAAATAGCATTTTTTAGAGTGTCTTGAAAAGAATAGAAATGAGCTTCAATGACCCGAGTACAAACCACGTAATTAAAACACATCCTGGATATCAAGGTTTGTTTTTGCTTCTTTTCATGCACTAATGAAAGGCAGATTTGAGGGTTTACTTGAACACTGGGATTTGACTGCATTCCTTTTGATGTTGATGCACATCCCAGGTAATCCTATTTAATATGATGTTTACATTTCCTTTGTGCTCTCAATGCTATTGCACTTGACAAAGAAAAAACATTTAAAAGTGAAAAACACATTTTTGCAGGATGTGCTTGTGAAGAGTTCATTAACCAAACAGCGGCAATACAATCATTGGTCTTACTTGCCATTCCATTTTAATGTTGTGATATATAATATATGGGGTGGGGTGGGGTGGGGGTCAGTAAGTAAGTAAAGGGCCCCACTTTTACCCTCCTAGGGAATCCCTGTATCCCCACTAATGCCCCTATAATTGCAACACTTACATTAAAAAGTAGGGATGCACCGAAATATCTTGCCAACGATCGGCATCGGCTGATAAAACTAAAAATTTGCACAGATTGGCCAACTGTGTTAAAAACAACCGATGGTCAACTCCGATTATGTCCTGTCAATAAAAAAGATAAAAAGTCAATTGTTTATTTGTAATCCAAGAGTTGGTTTTTATTTGCCTGTCAGTATTTTTCAGTGTTTCCCCTATATGAGAACCAACACCAGGCGGACAAAACATTTTTTTATTTTTTTTAAATGCTGAAAACAATGCAAATATCTATTCATTCAGAAATCAATAATCATTTGCGTGTGGGAACCTCTGCCAGGGAAATCTGAGAGAGAACGTAACGAAAAGTAGAGTGGACCTGAGACATGCCGACTCTCTTTATATTCATGGATTCATCTTCAAAGCTTCTCAAAGTAAAAGTAAGTTTTTGATATGAAATATTTTCTTGTGGAACCGCAAAGTCACTGTATGTCTCTTGTTTGCACTGTAAATAGAACAACCTAACATTATGCCATTGTCATTGTATCGGTTGTGTCTACTCCACTTTTTGTTATGCTCTCGCTCAGATATCCCAAGCGGAGGCTCCCAATCACAAATTATTATTTATTTCTGAATTCATAGTTATGTGTGTTATTTCTGGCATTTAAAAAAAAAGGATTTTGTTGGTGTTGGTTCTCGTGTATATTACAGGAAAAACACTGTGGTAATGTTCATGGTTGAATGTTACCGCCATAATCCAACATAACATTGCTATCAGCTCTATTACCAAAATCCACAACCTAGCGTGACATAGATGCTGCCTCATAGCTAGCTAGCGAACGTTAGCTATAAATTGTTGTGACTGATCAGTTTGAACAAGACGATTTCCCCGTTATGCAAGTTACAGCGAGTTACTAGAATTAATAGGTAACGTGAGCATGGCACCATGGAGAGAAAATGCTCTAACGCGGGGGATGGACAACCAAATATTAACATTTTTCTTCTATGTTCCTGATATGCTAATATTTTGCAAAGGTCAGAGGATTGTTAACATTAATGCACAAGGTGTGTGAAACATTGGTAAAGCTGAAAAATATTGCCAGGTGTGTCCCTTTTTTTCCTTCAATAGCTTACTGCTTAAGAAATAAATGACCCCAACAACTCCCCAGCAGTTTAATTTAATCTAATGTCAATTAATTTGATCTAATATATATTTTTTTGTATGTTCTAAAAATCTTTGTCACTGAAGTTTGCAACATTGTATGCAGTTGTGGAGTCTTAATTATAATGTGGCATAGATTACACAGCTTATTTTTATGCAATTAATTCAACGGATTAAGTCATCCTCTCCTTGTGATAATTTTGTTTTAAGTCTTGAATATACAGAGTGAACGCAAATATAAATGACAGAGCAGCTGCTGCACCGTCTGACCACGCCGATATGCCACGTCACTCTGGGGGGTTTAGCCGACAGTGCATAACACCAGGCCTGAAAATTCACTGATCTTTCAGGAATGCACTTTCAGTTGGATTTTAAGTTGGATGAATGTGAAGAAATATCATAAAAATAAATGTTTAACTTTGTAGCATTACTTTAAAGTTGTGCAATTAAAATTGTGTTTTTTAGAATGGCAAGTTTTTAAACAAATTACCATAAAACTTGTTTCAAAAAGTTTTCGCCTAAATGATGGGAAATCGGTATCGGTCAGAGATTTTCATATTGGTGCATGATCCCTATTAAAAAGCTCTTGCTTGCATTCCCATCCACTCTGAGACATTAGGTCAAATAAAGCACACAAATATAAAAAAGGAAGAGTAGACAAATTCTAATCCAATCAAAGAGTCCATGGTCACACAAATCAAATGAAAAAGCATACAGTGTACAAAGCAACCAATAAAGTTGTTTCAATGATGTGTTTGCATTGTATGGCTGAGCCGTTAGCCAAGTTATCAACTATATTGCGAATACATGCTTCAGCAAAAATGTCAAAAGAACCAGAGCACAAGAAAGTAAAATGTTGTCCAACAAAACTTAACTTTAAAATGTTTCATCCCGCCGTCCAAGGTGTGCCCCAAGTCTATTTATGGTATGAATGATATTTACATAGTATCAATTTATACAGCTGGATACAGTATACTGGCACAATTCAGGTTAAATACTATGCTTAAGGGTACAACGTCACTGTCCAACCTGGGAATCGAACCTGCAAGCCCAGTCCCCTAACCATTTAGGTTACAAGCCCAGTTCCCTAACCATTTAGGTTACAAGCCCAGTCCCCTAACCATTTAGGTTACAAGCCCAGTCCCCTAACCATTTAGGTTGCAAGCCCAGTTCCCTAACCATTTAGGTTACAAGCCCAGTACCCGAACCATTTAGTTTACAAGCCCAGTTCCCTAACCAGTTTAGGTTACAAGCCCAGTACCCTAACCATTTAGGTTACAAGCTCAGTACCCTAACCATTTAGGTTACAAGCCCAGTTCCCTAACCAGTTAGCGTTATAAAGTGCTGTGTACTTCTCAAAGTCACAGACAATAAATTACCACTGAATTTTGAAAGGGACATCTCTATGTGTAAAACCAATGGTATGATTGTATATTTATTTCATATTTAGTAGCAGATATTAATAGTATAATGACATAGTATAATTACACAAGAATCTCCCATGTTTATTTAGCATTTGAGTAAGCAGGGCTTTTCACGGCTGTTTTGGCATTCGGTCTGGCTTTTGTTGGCGTTATCTTGTTGCTATGACAGAATACACATTTTTGGTGGTAGAATTTTTTTATTTTTATGAACTCACACATAGACGCTATTGTCCACTGTGTCATGCATGGGTAGGTATAGTTGCAGGCGAGACTGGGTGGGAGCTTGATTGTTAAATGGACTAGCTACGCGAGAATAATGACATAGAAACTCCATATTCGGCAGAGTTGTCACAAATCGTGTACTAATAAAGATAAAACACAGAGTTTGTTGTTTCCACTCACTCAGTTTGGTTGCAGGAGAAATTAACATCTGAGTTGAGCAAAATATTGGCACCGGCGCCATGGCGGTCTGCACAAATGGGTAAAGGAAGAACAAAAAAAAACAATAATTAGCAGCACATTACACAATTCATTCTGAGAATTTTAATGCCATATATTCTCTGCATGATCGCTTTAACTTCGTGCACAAGCAATGTCTGTTTCACCAGCTGTAAAACGCTCTTATATTAGCAATCCGCCAAGGTGCGAACACAGGTGGTTTTTAAATGGAATGGGAGATGACACTCAGATTGGTTTATTGTATGTTATGCCCAAGACACACCTATAATTAATGAAGAGACTTGGGCTGTGTCCGAATACGACCCCTGTTCCCTGTCACCTATCCACTCAGACCCCTGTCTACTATGTGCCCTGTCCCCTCACTATGCAAGCAGTGTGCGAAATAAATCCTCCAAAACTCTTTCCAAACTAGTGAGAATTTTTTTTTCAAATTTTTTTTTTATTGAGAATATCAGTCAGTTTACATATGACGGTGGTTACAAAGTGTAGATTATGAATGAAGATAGAATTAGCAAAAATAAAAAGAGAGTACTTACACGACCTGCTCTTGTACCATAGATATGCATATACGCTCTATGTCTTGTACATTTTTATTTCCGGGTTACTTACCGAAATTGTCGGATGAGTGCACAGTTCTGCGGATGAGTGTGCTCCTGAATTCCTTCAACAAAACCCCGGAAATAAGGGTTTCATTCTGGTATTTTAAGTGCCCCCATTTGTGAGAAAAAGTCACCCACTCGAAAGCTTTTTGACTCAAATATGCACCCTCAAAGGGGTTAAGGGTCATATTCGGGCACCTATTTGAGCCTTGCACCTTACTTTGCAAATTATCCGCTGTGTAGCTACCAAAATTGGAGTTGGACACACCCTAAATGCAGCTGCGGCATGCGTTTTAGACAATGCACTAACATCATCAAGATTGAGCCCTATGCTATGTGTTCCACAGAAACGCACATACGACACGAATAACGATAGTCGGAATCCTTATCCCAGAAAAATATATATTTTAGGCTAGAAAAAAAACCCTACATTTCCACTGTGTTTCAGCTTCTTTTACTTTGTTTCAGTAATACAAAAAGTATTTCCGACGGCAAGAAAGCAAACTCTCAATGAATTTCAAACAAGAAGAGACCAGGATTATGCCTGTAATTAAAAGGGTTCAAGAACTACTTAATTTTTGGGCTTGTGTTCAAAATAGGTGGCGCTAGTGAGGGGTTAAATGAATTGCCAGGCTATGCTTCCATTGTGGGAATGCATTGGCAATTATCTTAACTGAAGTTTGGTAGAACTTTGGGTTGTGTAGTTACCTGGCCATGATATGAGTCCAAATGGTGGTGAAATATGTTCATTAGTTACTCTTTGCTCCCCTGGGGTGATAATCCAGAATAGGGTATTTATCGGGAAAGAAGCGGATTCTGTCAAAAGAAAAAATAACCAGTCCTCATACGTATTTTGGAATTAAAATGATTTATAAAGTACTATTTCATTATATCCGGCAGCAGAGTGATGGTTTAAGGCTTGTTTGATACGTCAGACCCTTGATGACTTTATGCAATTTAGCCAATCATATGTTCCATACTGTTCCAATGTAATTTACAGCTACATCTAGTCCCACCCCCCAATTCCCATAGAGATCCATTCAAATGCAGAGAGGTTATAGTATCGATTGTAGGAGTACCGGAAAATAAGATATCAAGAGTTTTTTGATATTGTTGGGTCACAGACATCAGGAAGTCATGGCATGCAAAGGATATATGACCAAATATAAAAAATGATTACTTTATTCAACATTATGTTAAACTGTCCAATATTTATTGATGCCCGGAAAAGGGGGGACTATGTACAAAAGGTTCTATAATTTCTAAATGGTTCATCTGATATGGATGAAAAATACCTTCAAATTAAAGCTGACAGTTTGTACTTCAACCTTGTTGTCATTGTGTCCCTTCAAACTCGAAGTGCTAGAGTACAGAACCAAAGTGGGGCGTGGAATTCACATAAATGCTTCAATGCCGTATGATCGCAGTTCTCTATTGGCTGACAGGACTTGATGACGTGTACTGGTCGCCTGATCAAAACCTTGCCTTATCAATTACAGGCAATAGTGGGAAAAAAAGAAGCCATATCTCAATTTAGGCATATCACTGATATTTGGGTTATTTTTATTCCACCCCAGGATGACAACAATTTACCATTGAAAAGCTGAATCTTCAATTTGAGTTGGCAATCCTTTTAATCCATAGGAATACATACATTTAAAATAAATAACTAAATAACAATTATCGATCTTCATAAATCATATATCTGTGCAAGAAAAATGGAGTTGACTGATGACCAAGTGATGGCAATTTGTATGTCACACAAGGGGATACAATTTTACTTAGCATACCTTCCGTGAAGCATTTAAATTTGCTATGGAATGATTTATAATTGTTATACATGTTATCCATGTTGCATGTTGTTTATGAAACCTTTCAGGCATTATACTTGGTTTGTTCATAGTTCTATATTCCAGTTCTGGGTTTTCTCATTGTGACCTGAGAATAAACACAGCTATAAACCATGATATTCATAGCTAATTTAATAATTCAAAAACAAAAAATATGTTTTGAAATATAATCAATTCCAAGGTTCTGGAATTTTGATGATGACTAAATTTGTGGTTTATCAATATAATTGATTTATATTCATGTTTAAGCCCAATGTCTGTCTTTTATTGATCCATTCCTGGGACACCCTCTCTCAAGGTCAGACATCACTCACAAATCGCATCACCATATTTTGAATCCCTGTAAACCGCTGGCAATTGCTCAAGTTTCATAGAATGTGAAATAGGACTTTTGATTAATTGCCAATAATGTCTCTGTCAGATTTATTTCCCCCACATACTCTTCCCACTTTATGACATATGGTGCAGCAAATCCAAAGAAAGTTTGCTAGTAAGAAACTTAAAAAGGGAAAATATTGATATCCATGTCAATATCCTCATCTCTCCCAGACTATAATATTTTCAGCATTAGATTCAGCCTGCAACAAACTCACTCAATAGTAAAAAAGGATCTTATATCATGAGGTTTAACATTGAATGACTTCAATGGTACAAAAGCAATATGCTCAACCAGAGCCGGATTAAGGGTGCATGGGGCCCCTGGCTGTAATTTAAACAGGGGCCCTTCCATCAAAATTATTACAAGTGTAAGTAAACAAGAAATTCTATTGAATTGAATTGTAATTATATTGAATTTCATCCACATACTTATTATTATTACATCATACGTTTACGAACTTTTCTCATGGCGAAGTCATCAATCAAGCTCAGCGAGCTTACAATTTAATTTTAAATACTCATAAGAGACAGCAGACTAAGTTTCTGTTGTCCCATGCAACTTCTAACTTAATTTTTAATTATTTTCAACTTTGAAAATGATCAATCTCCGCTGCAGTTTCTTGATGAAAGGGAGAGTGGGGCTGGACTTAGTAAGCATTTGTGATGTTTGGCCTTCAGTGAACACCAGGGGGGTATTTCACAAAGCTCGATTAAGCTCTAAACCTGGCTTATTTCAGTTAGTCTGGATAGGTTCTCGTATAGCTCTGTTTCACAAAGCAAGCTTGACTAGATGCCAGTTATGTCGCTAAGGCAACATATGCCTTGGAGCAGGCTAATGTGGTTCAAGCTTGACTTATTTGCAGCCAGTGTTACACTGACACAAATTTCTCTTGACAGATTTTCACGTAAATATGAACATCTGTCGGCGCACATGTAAAGGCTGGCTTAACCTAAATTAAAGCAGAGACGAGAACGTCCTGTCGGAAGCTGCAGAAGTTGATTGGCCTGACCAGTCACGGTTGGGCAGTGTACATGTAAACAGAATGGATGAGATTCTGATGTACCGATAGCCTACAATGAAAGTTTTTGGTGGCAATATGATCGGTACGAATTTAATGAATTGCCTGAAAAACACAGAGAAAAAACATAAATGTGGACCAGGAGCAGACAAAAACAATGTAAAAAAAGATATAACCATATAATGATATAACTTCACACAGAAGAGACAAATCTATGGATCGCAGTTAACTAACGTTAATAATTTTTTTTAAAAAGATTAAACATTGCACATATAAACACCAAACTGCGTAGCTAACTATGTGATAATGTAACTAGGCCTATATAGTTACCTAGCCATGTATTACATTTGCATTAAAAATAATGACTAAATTTTACTTAGGCTAATTGTAGCCCAGTTGCAGTAAATTAGCCTACCAATTGCAGCCTACGAGGTGGTGTAGGCTACGTCGGCCATCCAGTAGTCACTGAGAAAAAAAGTAGCTACATTCTGATTATTTTACTTTATTAATTTAAGTTATTTTTTCCACTTATTTTTTTGGACGTTTTGGACTCTGAATTAATCGGTTATGGAGCAATAGTTAAGTTTGCCATTCCCATCCATAGGTTGTGTAGTCATTCGCCAGTAGTGAACAAACTGTGGGGCATGTTTGAAAGATTAAACTTTTGCCGTAACCTGTCAGCACACAAGCTAATACATCCTGCTTGCCCAGTAAATATTTCAGTATATATTGCAGTGGTTTGAAACTTTGGATAGAATGTATCCTACTAATCCTGTTGAAAAGTTTGTCTGCTCCATTGCATTCTCGTTTGAAGAGTTGCCTATCAGACTAGAAACACAACAGAACGTCCGGAAGGGAAGGCTCTTCCTGTGGATATGTTAGCTGGTACTTCCAAGCCCTGAGATTCACTGTACGCTCCCAGAGGCTAAATTGTGAATTAGCCGATGGGTTTCAAGATTGCAGTGACACCGACTTGGACTGGTTTAGAAGCAAAAAGTTAAAACTTTGTTTTTATTTGCAGGTTATGCTATAAAATAATTCCATTTATGTCATAATACTGTTTTTTGGTAGGATATCTGAAAAAAAACATTAGATTAGGCATATGGGTCTATGTAGGCAACCTACGAGTTGACGACATAGACATACGCAACATAAATGGTCGTTAATGGAAATATTGGACCCGATTATGTAAAACAAATGTGTAAAACAAATGTGTCTTGACTGCTCCTGTTTCAACCATGGCATGTACTTTCATTGACAACCCTGTAGATGAGGGGGCACAGATAGTAAGGAGAGCGTTTCGAGCAGCGAGGGTGTTCCGAGATTGGATCCAGTCAGTGATGAACGCTACAGATTTTCCAGGGAGGGAATACTCTTGATTTGCAATTTGCTAGAGGCCGATGTTGCAAAAAAAATGCATTGCAGTCAGTCCATTAGTGTACAAATTGTGTGCATGAACTTGCGTTTTTTTGTAGCCTATACACCATTGGGAATGCCGAGAGCCTCAGCAAAGCCACTGTGTGCCATTCTGTGCATAAATTGTTCCTTGCCCTAAAAAAATGCCTAGATGTTTTTATAACATTTATAACAAACTGCACACCAAGGAAGGTTTTTACAGAATTGTAGGTATCCTATTTAATAGGTTATTGTATAGGTCCACAACATCAATGTACACATAACCAAATGGTTTTCATACATGCACTGGCAGCATAACCAAATAGCCTACGCACTAACTTATACATGCAGACTATACATGCTTAGCCTATACATGCAGAAGGCCCATGGCTTTTTGCACTGTTAGTTTTACCACAGCTATCTGGCTATATGGTGGTCATTTCACCATTTCTATAGATGATCTGCAACTCTGATTGCCTCTTCACCAACATTTTGATTTGTATTCCGGTCTTTTCTGTCCCACTGTGATTGCTCCTAACTACACAACAAAAAGTACTATTAAATGGTTATTTTTAATTGAGGTGATCCAAAGCACGTAGCACTGATTGCACAATAGGACTAAGGTACGCATTTATGCGCTTGTTAATCGATTCCCAGGCTGCGTCTCTTGCTTTAATTACTGTTATTAATAAAAAATTTTTTTTACTGTTGCCTTTTTTGTAATTATAGACTTGTAATCTTCATTAACCTGCATAAGTTCCTGTTCCCCAGCTGTAAACGACACTGTATGTTATTTTGCCAATTTACTCTGATCGAATGTTTAAATTGACATTCACTTACTTGGGCTGTTTAAATAGTCCATGAACACGCACGTAACTTCATTCCCCAAACCTGACTTTCACCAAGCTTGAATTAGATTCAACTCTTGAGCTGCAATCTAGCTTTGTGAAACGGAATTTATCCATGCTGTCTAACCTGGCTAATTGAAGCCAGGCTTATTTTAGCCAGCTTTGTGAAATACCCCCAGGTTTCTAGTTGAGAACTTAGGTCAGCACTGATGTGACTGAGGGGACAAATGGATCAGCACATAAGACAAGAAACTAGTTTTGACTCACTGTCACCATTAAAGGACCCATGGAGCTTAGTGATTTTATTTCGAGTTACAATCTAGCAGTCTAATTAATCGTCCAATCAGCCTCTCCAAATCAATTTATGCATTCTGGCAGCACAAATGACATCACCCAGGTACAAGATATACATAGATTTTTGCGAATGTAGGTCACCCTCCATGGCATTTAAGAGCTTTAGTGCAGAAACTTGCCTGGGATAAATGGTTGTGTATAAAAAGCAATCCATTGTAGCTGCACTAATGTAAATGACCACAAGAGAGTGAATTCAAAATTTCAATTTCAGCAAAACATTTGGGGACACTGCTCTGTATTGAATGAGACAATTTCACAATTTCATAATTATGTTATCCATCAGGTATTTTGGTATTTTGTGTGTGTGTGTGTATACAAACCTCAATTCCAAAAAAGTTTGGAAAGTGTAGGAATGTAAATAGAAACAGAAAGCAATGATTTGCAAATCATTTTTTGACCTGTATTCAATTGAAAACAGTACAAAGACAAGATATTTAATGTTTTAAATAACCAACTTTATTGGTTTTTGTAAATATACGCTCATTCTAAATTTGATGCCTGCAATACGTTCCAAAAAAGTCCCAAAAAAGGGACAGGGCAGAGGCATGTTTACCACTGTGTTACATCACCTGTTTTTTTAACAACACTCAGTAATCTTTTTGGAACTGAGGACACTAATTGTTGTAGTTTTGAAAGCGGAATTTTTCCCATTCTTACTTGATATAAGACTTCAGCTGCTCAACAGTCCAGGATCTCCGTTGTCGTATTTTACGCTTCATAATGTGCCACACATTTTCAATGGGAAACAGGTCTGGACTGCAGGCAGGCCAGTCTAGCACCCACACTCTCTGACTACGAAGCCACGCTGTTGTAACACGTGCAGAATGTGGCTTGGCATTGTCGTCAAAAGACGTCATCTAGATGGCAGCATATGTTGCTCCAAAATGCATATGTACCCTTCAGCGTTAATGGCGCCTTCACAAATGTGTAAGTTACCCATGCCATGGGCACTAACACACCCCCATGACAGATGCTGGCTTTTGAACCTTGCGTTGGTCACAATCGGGATGGTCCTTTTCCTCTTTGGCCCGGAGAACACGCCGTCCATTATTTCCAAAAACAATTTGGAAGGTAAAGTCATCAGATCACAGCACATGTTTCCACTTTGAGTCAGTCCATCTCAGATGAGCTAAAGCCCAGAGAAGTCGGCGGCGTTTCTGGATGTTGTTAATACATGGCTTATAATTTGCGTAGTAGAATCTTAACTTGCATTTGTAGATGCAGCGACAAACTGTGTTTACTGAACGGTTTTCCGAAGTATTTTCATGCCCATTTGGTTATATTAATTACAGAAACGTGTCGGTTTTTAATGCAGTGCTGTCTGAGGGATCGAAGGTCACGGTATAATATTGGTTTTCGGCAGTGGCGGGCCGTCAGGGCCAGCAAGGCCTTCTCTGCTGGCCTAAACATCATCAGAATATAAATTTAATTTTGATATATTTTTTCCACAAATATGTATTAAATTATTCCCCATAGTCTATTCTCTTCATTTCATAGCTTTCCTCTTGGTTGCGCTGCTTCCAGCCTCAGATCGAGATTTGGAGGGCTGGCCTTTATGTTAGAGCTTTTATCCAATCATATTTCAGCCATAATGTGTTGCCAGGGTCCAAGAAATCTGCCCTTAGGCCTTCAGAATAAACATTGCGGGCCCCTGTAGCTTAAAGTGAACGGAACGTTAACTGTGGCGTTAACCAATCAGATTTCGAGTTGGCGACACCGGGGCCAGCTAGCTGGCGTACGATAACGTCAGCACGTGCACGTCTTTTGATTGGATACGCACTATTGAGAGGCAGAGCTATCGCAGAGCTAGCAAACTGAACTTGAACGAGCTCATTTGTGTAGATTTCTACAAGCTGTTTTTTTTCAACCCACAATGGCTGAAGGAGGAGAAGAGATCGATTTGGTCGCAGATATAATTACAACGTCATTTTCAAGACGAACTTTTCAAGAAAAGCTAGACATCGTCAGAAGAGAACGGTCAACCCCGATGCTAGCGAGCCGACGCTAGCGAGTCAAAGTGGACATTCAAGGCTAGGAATACACTTTCACCACTGTCGCAAATATATCCTTATGAACAAATGCAAATTATTTGTTTGTTTTCTTTTATTTTCAGTGAATAGTTTATGTGTCTTTATCGTCACGTTTCTTAAATGAAACTGCTTTGGGTGCGACAATGTGCTGTTTAGCGAACAAACTTGTTAAAGCTAACATACTTTTGGTGGACTTAATAAAACTTTGTAGACTAATCCCTTAAAAGCGCCTTTTATTTTAAAGTTTTGACAGTATCCAAGCGATCTTAAAGCTGGTAGTTTAACACTCTTAATTGTAAATGCGGATTTATTGGTTATAAATGCTTCGGAAATATTAATATAACTCTGTTGTACTTGACTATGTTAAGGTGATGCAACGCCCGGTTATACTGCGTTTCTGTCTAAATGTATAGTTTCTAGAGCCATGGCGTCATAATGATGGTATTAAGAGGTGGAATAATTCAGGTAGGACTGTGTAGGACATCACTGAAGGCCTAGGTGTGAAATGCACGGCCCGCCACTGGTTTTCGGCCTTGCCCTGTACGCACAGAGATTTCTCCGGATTCTCTGAATCGTTTAATAATATTATGGGAATTGGAGGGTGGGACTAGATTTAGCTGTAAATTATGCTGGAACAGTATGGAATACATGGTTTGTAAAATGGCTGTAAGTCATCAAGGGTCTGAGGTATCAAACGAGCCTCAAACCATCACTCTGCTGCCAGATATGCAGTAGATATGGATGGATCATTTTAAGGGTTGTTTCTCCTGATAAATTTTCCTATTGAAATCTATGGAAAAATAAGTCAGGAGAAGAAACCCTTCAAGTTATCCATCCATATCTACTGTATTTCTGGCAGCAGAGTGATGGTTTAACTACCGGAGAATAAGACTCCATGAAGGGGACAAACGAAGGTCTTATCCTATGACCTTTACCCTGTTCTTTGCGGAGTAAACGGTCCCGCAACCGATTGTCAATAGGGATGGCAGTAGACACTAAAGCATCTAGCGAATCGGACTGCTCGAGAATGGAGAGAGCATCCTGTACCGGTTCATCGAACGCCTCAGAAAATAATGTCATAAGCGGAGCTTCAGCCCAGCCTGTCTCACCTGCCAGTGCCCAAAATTTTATGGCGAATTCTGCCACAGTGTCCTTACCCTGGCGAAGGCGATGCAGCCATCTAGCCGACTCCTGACCCGAAATGTTATGGTCAAAGACTGATTCCATTTCCTCCATGAGTGACTTAGTGGTATTTCAAATCTGAGATTTCTCCCTGATTAAAGGAGTAGCCCAATCAAGCGCAGACCCAGAACGTAGTGAAAGAATGAAAGCTACCTCAGAGTCTTGATTGATAAACCGCGACGACTGGGCTTTTAAAAAAATCAAACATTGAGCAAAGAACCCGCAGCATTTGCCTGCTCTGCCGTCATAGTGGAGAGGAAGTTGCAACTTAGGTTCCCAACCAATCTAAGCAATGGGAACTGAGGGAGCGATAGCCTGAGCGGCAGGTGGAGATGCTTGGTGTGCAACTGTGATTGAAGCTGACTAACTTGATTAGTCAGTAACTGCTGTTTGGCCTCAATACCCCTGATGTATTCCTCAGATTTACTATCCCCTGACTGATCTCCCTGGGACAACCTTGCGGAATCATCCGTGATGGCTTGTTTGTTCTGTAATGGGTATTTAATTTGTCGGAGATTCAAACACGAAGGTGGGGGATTCAGAACAAGTCAGCTCACATTCGTGAGAACCAATAAAAGAGGGGAAAATAATAAAAAAAAGAAAGAAAAAACAGGAACTTAATTCCTTAAGGCTAATCAGTTAAAAAACGAAAATCAACCCACTAAATGGGCGAACTAGAAAACTAGTGAAATACCAACTAAATCTCCCGAGCTCAGCTAATGAGCTAGAACGGGAAATCTAGTAAACAAAAGAACACCTTCGGCTACCTTAGCTCAGAGCCGGAAGAGTGTAAAACCAAAACAACCTTGAGTCTCCTTGAGAACAGCAAAGGACAAAATAAATAGCCCAGAACGCTAACAGAAGGAAACAATTCTATACCTGAATAAATAGCTAATAGCAAGTCCCTCGTGAACATAAACAAAGTTTAATATCAGGAGGTCGCTAGTACCTGGCTATATCTGGCTCGACTGCAATGTCGAAAAACAAACAAGCATCGGAGAAGCGGAAGTGAGGAACCTAAATACCCAGCAGGCAGAAGCACAGCTGAAAACAATAATGAGGATGGCAAACCCCGAAACGGAATGTGGAAAAAATCAGATTGATTCACAATCGTGAAAGCAGGATGAGAACCGCAAAAGAAAATAAAATAAACAACCACAAACCACTACAGTGGCATGAAGGGGAGAAGCGCCACCACACTTGGTGAGTTGGAAATATCGGACATTAAATCGGAACTGTTGCTGCCAGCCCATTTGATTACTCGGATGCAGTTATTATCAGTGTTTGCAATGGCTTTCAGACAACATAAGATTATGTGCACATTATACAGTAGCATATTGTTTGCTGATGAAAGTGCACTGATTTTGTGAATGGGGTTTTCTACTAGCCATAATTGCACTTGTTCAAAGCTTATGACATTACTATCATCGTGATTTATCCCCTTTTTCAAAAATATGATTATGATGATTACCTTTTTATTACCATATCAAACTGTGCAAATACAATTGATTTCAGTGATTTGCTTATGGTGCATAATGACAACTTCTGTATGGATAGGCTACTATAAGCCTGGAAGGTACGGCATGCATTAGCTTGAACCATGTTGCCCTCTCTCTGGATTTAACATTAATCTTCTATAAACTGCACTGTTGTGTAATACATTTTTAAAATATGTTAATATAGGTATTAGAGTAATATACTGATTTTACAATTCCTTAACAATTATAATTATTCATAATTGTGCTAATTATCAATTATTTAATTGTGCTAATCTTATCAATTATTTGTAAACATTCATTTGAATGAAAAATATATCAATTTAGGCTGCACATTCATTGATGCAATATCATAACTAATTTCAGAATTAGAATGCATGTAAACAAATGATATCTTATTCATAACTGAGGTAGAACGAAAAATCGTCCTTGTGCACACGGTAATAATATCTGCATTTTTGTTTACAACATCGACACTTCTAAAGCTGTTGTCAAACCTGAGTGGATTTAGGCAGTTAGCCTGGGGGGAATTATATACAATGGCAAGATGCTAATTGTTAGCATTGCCCAAATTCAGGATTTACTAGATATAATTTGACTACAACGGTGAGACCAGGACAGCATAACTACAGCTTAACATTTCTGGGGTAAAAAAAATGGGAGAACTATCCCTTTAAAGACCAGGCTAATGTGCGAGTCCCTGATTTGGATCGATCCCGGTAGATTCGGTGTACCCTTTCGATCACAACTGCTTCATCTACAACGGAGGGAATCCATTAGCTGTGTTTGGACAGATCTATGGGCTTTGGTTTGGAGAAATTTTATCGGACTGTTCACTTCCTCTCCCTCTTCGAGGCCTAACTTACCAGACGCAGGTTTGAGTGTCGATGTTTATCTTCCATGTGCGCCATTTTCTTGAAGTAAGTCTACGGCAAGCAAGTCTTACTTCCGTCGCCTCTTTCATAACACCTTGGAGTGCTAACGGGACATTTTCAAAATTAGAACCTATCAATTGTAGCTATTTTTTCATTAAGGTAATTATTACCTTATTACCTCCATTGGCTGAAGTCCTTCCCTCAGTAGGTTACATGGCGCAAATGTCTCCCAGTTGTTGTTTTAGCACATCAGCACTGCCGCTGTAGCTGGGATTCGGGCATTTCAACTGAGTCTTTGGATTTTTTTTTTTTAAAGGAGACGAAGTTTGAAAATCACGTTTATTTGCCATAATTAGCCTACTACAGCAATTTTACTTACTTCACTTTTGAAATAAACTTGGGACATAGCATACGGATGGAAAAGAGGAGCTGTGAAATCAAGCAGCAATCTCTGTTGGTATAGGTGAAGTGATCCGTCATGCTTGACCATTTTTCCATAGCCAAATGTATGCCTAACAAACGCCTGGAAAGTTAACATGCTCCATGCTTTGAAGTGAAAGCTTGTCAATACTGGTGAGTAGCAATTGCTATACAAAGAAGTATTCTGATTGGTGGCCAGCTATCTCAACATGTTGCATAATTAAGATGCAATCATTGTTTTATTTGTGAAAATATTATTTATTGGAAATAATATTATAGTAGACGTATTATATTTAGACATAATACAGTATTTTTTTTAAAATAGCATCTCATGAGCATCATTTAAACAGTCCAGTAGGTTATTATCTACCTGTTGTCCAGACAATAAAACAAATGAAACAAAAAAATAAATCGACAAAAAAAGAAGATGGCAGTGGAAGAAAATGTTGCTAAAGGAACTGGAAAAGTATGATTATTCAGCACACACAAATTTATATTGCTTCTATAGTGGGGAGTCGGGTTCGGAAGACCAGACGCGACAGAGGAGAATCTAAAAGTTATTCCTGTAGAGGAATAACCACAAGAGCAGAAAGGTTATTCGTGAAAGGAACAGGAGAAAATAAAGAAAAGGGAATAAAAACACCCGACGTAGAGCCAAAAGAAAATCAACCCAGATAAGTGGGCGAAGGCTCGAGACTCGAGCAGAGAAGAGGAAAGGAGAGAATACCTCTCGCTCTCAATACGAGAGAGCACAGGAGGTAACAGAAATAGAGGATAAATAATAGCGACCCAGACTATAGGGCGAAAGAACTTGTAGGTTTGAGTAGTAAAAAGTAAAGGAGAGAAACACTTCTCGTTCCCAATACGAGAGAACACTAATAAGATAAGCAAAGGATAAAAAAAAGGTAATAAAGGCAACTGTCTCTTAGAAAACAGTAAGAAGCCAGAACGAGGAACAAAAATTGAAGAAGAGAAAATCTAAATCCTATAAAGGAACTGTAATGCAACTAAAGGAAGTCCCATGTAAAATTAAAGCAGAGCTTTAAAATGGTTGCTTAGTACCCAGACCTATTACCGGCTTCGTGGCAAAGAACAAATTAAAACAAGGATGCGCCGAGACCAGAAGACGCAGGGCTTAAATAGCCAGCGGAACACCTGAACAGGTTAGGGCCATGAGTGCCAGGTGGTGGAAAAAACCCGGCGAGGACGTCGGACCGAAGCTGCAAAAGCAACCTCCGTCTAGAGGGAACGGCAACCTGCGAAACCGTGACAGCATCATACAACGAATTTAAAAACCTGCTGTGGCAAATTTGGTTAGAATTATGGAAGTGCTGCTGTTCTCTTTGCCACTGCAGATGAAAATAAATAGAATGTGTAGAATTCACTTTGTCACTTTAGATTAAATACCTGTGTACAATTAACCCCTCACAGGACCCAACTAATTTATCCACACAGGTACTGTGTTTTGTTTTTGATAGCCCTTGTGACTACTGAAGTTAATATGAAATTGAAAATATTTTTTTATTATCCTGGGACCGAAGGAAAGGTGAGCAACAGCAGAGTGTGAACACAGTGTGGCCTGAGCAGAATGCCCCCAATAACCTTCTTGGGGTAGAAAAACCTGTTCTGCGTGTACTGTATTCATAGCAGATGGGGTATTTGGACTGAAGGCACATATTATACTGCCATAACCATGACTCATGGATTATGAAAAAGACTATTTGCTACCACTTTGGATAGGCTAGGCTAGGCAGTGCGCTGAAAATGCTATTAATTTTTTTTAATCAAATAGGCTGATGTTGATATTTTAACAGCTTGTTCCTCTTGGGCCTAGGTAGTGCCTTTGGAAAAGGAGTGTATCTCAGCAGCTATACAGAAAACAAAGTTTACGTTTAGAATAGAATACACAGTTCTTGATATTAAGACCAGCTTCATGTTTCCTAATGGGGAAAAAAATGTATTTCCAGGTCTGTTGGAGGATATTCACAGCAGTCATTCATGGAAGACCAGGTCATTGAAAAGAGGTAGCTAGTGATGGATCCGAATGAGAGGAACTTGGGTCCCTTGTGACAATTCCAGCAGAACAGAGCAAACACCCATCTGCATTTGCTAGGCAATACAGCGAGGGTAGTCAGCTATATCTAATATGTTGTCTGTTCATGTATTAAAATCAATGACCATCATCACAAACCCATAAGTTCCATACAGGCTATACAAATTGCATATAAAATAATAAATACAAATAAATAAATATAGTATAGATATAACATGGTACATGGGTAATGACATTTTAATAGGCAATTAATTAGTAGACCAAATCTTTGACCTTTCAAAGTCATAAGAAGGGTAAACTTAACTAGATTTGTGCACCGACTGAAATCCATCAATTCACACTACCAATTATTATTCAAAAGAGCACAGTATTTATACAAAGAACATTAAATTAAACGATTGACAATTATGCAAAACCAAATGCAATATGCAATTGAAACAAACCAATCACTTTTTCAGTCATCACATATATTTAGCCAGCATATTTGGATAACCTGCATTCAATGACACCACAGATGACTATAATTTCCTCACTTTAAATTACCACTTCGATTCTTTTTTGACAAATCCATTTTTTTTCTTACAGTGTCCTCAGGGCCCACATTTGAATTTGAGGAGTCAACTGAAGTGCATGGAGCTTGGATAAGTTGAGCATTGTGTTAGATGCTGTGACGTTTTCTGACATTTCCTTAAAAAAATAATCATCACATGATCAGCCTCAACCCCATAAGACTTTGGCGTGACAGTACTATGCTCTCTAATAAATACTGTGCACTGTAATTTTTTTATGAAATGCTTTAGTCTTGTTTTAAAGTTCTATTTATTTTTATTTGAACTTGCCTTTGGTCTTAACGTGAGCACAACCCTTGACTACCCATAATGTATTTTGACCTCTTGTCCAAATGTTTTTGTTTCTACTAGCAGGAGCGGCACAAACACATTTATAAGCATACTTGAAGCTGTTGCCACAATTTTGAAGGTCTTTACATTATTTAAGAAGGGAGGCAAGGTGTAGCCTGGCTTGACCTTTAGCATGTGCATTAATCTGATCTAATTAACCATACAGCTACTTTTCAATACAGCTTTTTATAGGTTTATTATTGTAGTTGTTGCAAGCTATATTTTGCTCCAGTACATAGTAAGCCAATGCCTGACAAAGGATGAACATGGTAAAGCAAAAAAGTGTTGGGATCAACCAAATACGTATCAATAATCTGCCAAGTGCTCAATTAAACATAATAATAATACAATAAGTATGTAATTGTGCATGCCTACAACAGCTGGGGCTCTATCTTGGCGATCTTAGTGCTTGGTCTAAATACATGGCGTTAAGTGCATTTAGGGCATGTCCTAGTCCACTTTTGTTATTTAGATGGCGTGTTTTTTTAGTGTTAGCACCGCGCAATGTGCAAATAGTCTCTTCATTAATTATCGGTGTATCTTGGGCGTAACATGCAATAAACCAATCAAAATGTCATATCCCATTCTTTTTAAAAGCCTGCATTTCCACCTTGGCGGATTGCTTATATGATGGCGAAACAGACATGCTCGTGCGTGTGTAGTGCGAGCAAGTAATAGGCTATATAGATCAATAGTATGATCAATATTATTTGGACTAACCATTATGACGTGTTTTGATATACACGATAATAATCTTTAACATTAGGGTTTAACACCAGCACGGGTTCCCAGTAATTCCCGACAGTGCTGTTAGAAAATATAACCTATGCGGTTACATTTTGTTAAAAGCACCTGCAACAGCTGAGAATAAGCTACCAGAAGGGTTTCCGTCCCACCTTAGAAAACGCCAAATTAGCCTGCTTGTTTAACGAATTTTGTTTGATTATACAATGAAGCATTGTCAAACATCTATTCCCATGAGGCTGTTCTCATGGAGTTCTCGAAGTTCAAGCTTCACCCAAAGTTCATTATGTGCATTATAATATTGATTAGTATCATAAATATTGTTATTTTGCCTTAATGATGTAAACACGAGTAAATACACTAAAGCTGTCAGGTTGGGAACCCATAGGTTCACACATATTCCCCCTTGTTTTATAATGTCCTGCTTATGGAAATGTGACCAACCTGTTTTACTGGTATAATGCTTTAATAAGTCCACTTTCCCATGAAGACCGTGAAAAGTGGGATTTACAGTAGGGGAAACAGACCTGCTCCTGCATGAAGTTAAAGCACGCATGCAGAGAATGGCATTACAATTTATTCTGAATTAATTGAGTAATGTTCTGCAAGTTTTCGTTTCTAATTAGATTCGTAGTTTTCTTTAAAATCGTTTCAGCAGGGTTTTTAGTAAGATGAGAGCATGGAAACCGTAATTTTTTAAATATGAAGGAACGAAGAATAAGGTTACAATTCAGTTAACATGGAACAGAACTGAAATGTCCGTCTATTGCAGTGCGCGAGTTTTCTATTGAATGACAATTCACGCATTAGGTGTAAATTACAATTCACGCATTAGGCTTGATATAAGTGTTATCAGCAAAGTTTTTAATGGATAGTCATTGTCCCGTAACAGAAGATTGTCCCCCCAGAAGATTACAGGAATTATTGGCAAATATAGGCTAAATCATAGCTTGATCCAGGATAATTGCGAATAGTCTATACATGTAACCTTACACGTACTATCGCACATCGCCTGGATGTTGATGGAGTGGGTTAAAAGCAATTTAATTGGCATTCCCCTTCGCTGAGGGACAGGTATGTGGTCTTTGACCCATGGACCCTTTTATTATTATGCATTTTTTGTTATAGCCTACACAATAATAATATTTCATGTTGTAATCTAATATTTTTAGTCATGCTTGTGTCTATGTAGACACACTTATATGCACCGTTAAAATAACATGTAAACAACTGCGACATGACTTTAGACCAGGGGTCACATGTATACAACCCAGAGTAAAACAATGCGTAAAAGAACGCTCAGGGTGATAAACCTAGGACTAGACCTTCATTAACTTCAGGGACAGGGTTTTACTCCAACACAATGACACTAAACTAGGTATTGATAGAAATTGATGTAGATAATTCCTAATAATAAAGTCAATTTAATTGATCAACAGACCTTTTGTTCATTCTCTACTGCATGTCTACCGCAAGCTACCAGTAAGCCATTCCACACATCATTACATCACATGTCATTGCCCCTGTGTGCCAGCACTCCGCGTATTTACACAATGTGCAGGAATTCTATAGCCACTTTCAGCCGATGCCACTTGTCTACTATATACTCACTGCTACCAATCTGCAAGCCCCGTGGTTAGCTAACACACCATGACTGAGTAAGTTCCCATTTAAAAGACAAGATGTGATCTTGTTGAAATTTGTCCTACCATCCTGAAGAAAAAAACTAAAGAATTCTTGGAGCGTCAGCTGGTATTGAAGGTGATTTCATATCCTGAGGTTTTTTTTTTATATGTAAAAAATAATCATAGAAAATGTCAGAATATTTATCAATATTATTCAGCTAGACTTGGATGTTTTATAAGCAGTGTTCCATAGTAGACACACTTCAAAGTACGCATTAGCTTTGCAGAGTTTGAGGAAGAATGTCTTGCCGTTGATGGTAAGAGGAAAGGAGAGGCCATGTGGCTGCACAGAATGTTGTTTGTATTGTCATCCAAGTTAAAAATAAGAAATTAATGAATAAAAATAACAAGAACATAGTTTTATGTCACATTCAGCCCTTTCTTTTGCCTCCAGAATATAGTCCCCCCCCTTTCCTTTTATATCCAGATAAGATTGTATTTCATGTATTTTGTCAGCTATGGCACATATCTACAGGACACTTGACAAACTATTTGAAATGCAGTTCTATTTGATGTTTTCTTTTTTATTTATTTATTTGTTACGTGGATATTCGCACAGTATTAAATATAAAAGTCATATTAACATTGTCAGATATGTTCAAATGTGTCTAATCACAGCTGCTTGGTGGTTCGTCCTGTTTAGGTGCTGTTCTTGCATATGGGCCCCACAGTCCGGTATTCACCAGGGACTGTGCCAGTACCGGCAGTGCACAGCAGCCCCACAGGGTGGCAAATAAATGGCCATAGCGTCACCCAGGTAGGGGGAGGCACATCTGTCTAATCACACATCTAATCAATCAATAAAATCAATTGATGGTAGTGTTATACCATATCTGGCCGCAGAGTGATGGTTTGGGGCTTGTTTGATACCTTAGACCAGGGGTCGGCAAGTCAATTTGGCCTCGGGCCAATTTTTTTCTGAGCCACTAGGTGGCGGGCTAGAATATAATAAAAGGCTAATTTAAGTAATTGATTGTTAAAAAATGTGACACGTTCTAATGCTTTGGTCCTCATATCGGGATCTGGTGTAATGATCTGACTTTTCTTTTTCGATAAATGTGAATACATTTCTTAACGATGTAGCAGTGGGGATTACTCACCGAATCCATTGCACTGCAGTATTTTGGCTTGACTAGCGAGTTTGTGTTGTGATTCTCAACAACGTTGAAACGTAGTTCCGTGTTTCAAAAGAAAAGTCCGATATGAGTACCAAAGCAAGTTCAAGTTATTTTATTGTCATTTCACAGTTTACACAGGTGTAATCAGAGAGTGAAAAACTTTACGTGCAAAACGCCCGACAGCGGACAGCAGTTGTATCAATGAAATATCAGTGTCACAAATGTTACTGGAACTCCACGACAGACCGCCTTATAAGACATGCATTTGTGGGAGATGCAGATAATTGATCAAAATAACTGTATAGGGGGCATAATAAACTATTATTTTTCCCTTTCCATATTTTTTAATAATAAATGTGTGGACTGACCATATAGCGGAGCCTAACTTATTATAATAATTATTTAACATACTTTTATTCTGATAATTATTCCCCCCTCCTACCAGACGTACAACGTAACATTATTATTGGATTGGTTGTTTGCTAACCATTTAACCTGCTTGCTCAAAAGAAAAAGAAAAATGATCCCCTCCTAAAGACGCACGAGAGGAATCGATTGACGCATAAAAACCTTGAAAACTGCCTGCGGATTAAAGTGACGTCCATATCACCAGATATCCAACGAATAGTGACCGATGGGAGATGCCAGTTTTCACATTAAGTGAGTCATAAGCCTGTCGTTATTGCATTTAATAGCCTAATTGTATTTTTTATATTTTTAATGAATGGCTCATTTAATTATTATCCGTAATGTAGCGTGTTTGCTCTGTCGTTTCAGGAGCATAGGCCTATGCACCACCACCCCTCGCACTCCATGATCAAGCGGATCAAGCTTTTTTTTGCGCCGATTTTGTTGTTTTGTTGTTTTTGATGTTTTTCATAAAATTAAACTGAATTTGCTTTGTTACTGTTTACATGTGTGGTGCAGTCACATATAAGTAAACATTAAGTTTGAATGATTTACTGAGCTGGTGTTATTTTTTTCAAACCACACACCGCATGTTGGCTATTTCAGCACCACGCGTTGTCCACTTATTGATTCACTACTAGGGGTTCAGCGTCAGTGCAGCCCGCTGCCTGATTGTCTGTGTGTGTCATTCACTCTCAACATGGATAAAAGTACAATAAGCATTCTTCAGGTGTGGGTAGATTCTCTATTCGGACATTATAGCCTATACGTGGGACTGTCGGTTCGATATTGTAAAAAAATAAAAAATAAAATATTTTTTTAAATAATGTAAAAAAAAATTGTAAAGATTTTTTTTTTTTTTCAAATCTCAAAATTATCTGGCGTGCCAAATATTATTGCTGGCGGGCCAACAATGGCCCGCGGGACGCCTGTTGCCGACCCCTGCCTTAGACCCTTGATGACGTACAGCCATTTCGCCAGTCATGTGTTCCATACTGTACCAGCGTAATTTACAGCTGAATCTAGTCTCACCCCCCAATTCTCATAGAGATCAGTTCAAATGCAGAGAAGTTATAGTATCGCTTGTAATAGTACCTGGAAATAAGATATCGAGAGTCTTTTGATGTTGATTGGTCACAGACTTCAGGAAGTAACAGCATGCAAAAAATATGCGACCAAATATTAAATATGATACTATAAAAATATGTTAAAGCAAAGGGTATGAATACTTATGTAAATGAGAGATTTCAGTTTTCAATTTTTTATACATTTGCAAAAATCTCTAAAAACATGTTTTCACGTTGTCATTATGGGCTATTTTGTGCAGAATTTTGAGACAAAAAATGAACTCAATCTATTGTAGAATATGTCTGTAATGTAATAAAACGTGGAGAAGGTGAAAGGGGTGTTCAGACTTTCCGGCTTGACTGTATGCAGGTTTTTCAACCTTTAAATGGATATTTCACTTTCCTGTGTTTTTAAATATACTTTATATTAGATTTACACCATCTATTCACAAAAATAAACGTACATATCTGTTTTATATATATGTTTGAGTGCAGCAGTCTCAGTTTGCATTATAGATACAAACAAGGCAAAACACTAAGCATCATTTTATATATTTTTTAATAATCTGTTCATATGCACACGTCTTGCATGTCTTTCTGTAATGGCCCTCAACCATTTGGTGGAGCACGTTTTGGGTCTCTGTGTCTTGTTGGGGAGTGTGTTGGACTTGACTCATAAACCAAATGGAGATGGCTCAATCAGGTGGGGTTGGGTCCGACATGTTTTTCGGCAGGATATCGGGACTCGGGGTGTGCAATACTAGGTGGTTGAGCTGGCCATTAAAGGGTTAAACCACAATCTTGTGAAGGCCCCAGCCAGCCATTATAAATCACTCTTGTCATCAGAAACCTCTTCAAGTATCTAAAATATTTTTCATCACACACAAAAATTCTAATCAAAAACATACACAAAATCTGAAATAGTATTTAAAAACTCCAGAATCCAAACTCTTACATGGCAAACATAATACTGTTTGTTTAACTTTGACTAGTCCTTTGCTTTTCCTTACAGTACGAATAAATAGAAATGCTATTTTCTTTTTGAAATAGTTAGGTAAATGCTGATTTCACCAAACCAAAATTACATTGTGCATTTATTTGTACTGTAGGGTACGGTTAAGGCCAAGAACTGAATGAATTCAGTGCTATATCCAAAATTCCCCTGCATTTCCAGTTCACACACATTGCCTTTCATCTTTCCTTAAATACATTTATTGCAAACTACTTTTTCCCATTATATAGGACTTTGATTTAACGTTCATGTATTAATGTACTTGCACAATGCCATTTTAGCATGCGCAAAGTGATCTTAATTTATGTAAAGATATTTTTTATAGATATTTCATATTATTTGTATATTATTCATTGGTAATAGCCTCTGATAGGACTTATCTCAATATGTATATATATATATATATATATATATATAAAACACCCATCAAATCAATATTTGAATGATGCATTTAATTAAATGTAAGGGTGCAGCAGAGATGTAATTATGGGATTGAAATTTGACCATGGTCATATGTGATGTGAATACCTTATTCAGATCGACAACAAGGATGATTTAATCTGTGACGCTATGCTTCACAGTTTAAATGCATTTCATCGTTATACAGTCCCTTCAAATTAAGACTTCAGCCAATGCAGGATCTATGTAAAAATAACTGAAACTTAAAAGGCTGAGAAATATTTTAAATCTCATTATTTTTCGACAAGCTAACTGTTCAAATTTAACCTGTTAATTTCAAGTTAATATAATGTTGTATTAACATATGTAAATGTCTTCCTAATTAAAATATATGAGCATTATTCACCTCCATATGTCAACATTTTAATACAATACATATCTTTAATTGATATTGTACAATATATGCATTAAAGCAATTCTGATAATTGCTACTGACAGGCTGAAAGACAATTAAACAAGGTGTTTATGATGTCAATGTGTATCCCTTCAAGAAGATAAAGGTTACAAGTTAAAAGCAGAATTAATACCACATTGCATAGGTTAATTAGCTTTCAATACAGCGGTTCATAAATCCTTAAAACAAATGGAACTATCTCTTGTATGAGAGGCTTGGAAATGAATAATGAAATGATATCCTCACAACAGACTTGCTGACATTTTGTTTGCCCAAGAAATGAAGCATGAACCTGGTGACATTGTAGAGATTAAACTTGCATTCATTAAATATTCATCTATTAAACTGTATTTATTTATTTATTTATCTACTCCTCAGCACCATTTAAGATATTCCCAGCACTGTGTGTGTGTGTGTGTGTGTGTTTAGTCACATTTATAATTATAATTATTAACTGCTCAAATTTGAGAAAAATAAATCACAGTAACGTGTATTTTTATAACAGATTGTGTAAGGTTTATAGTCACACTAATGTAGATGCAGTTAAGAGAATTGTTATGCACCTTGCACATACAGTATAAGGTGTACCTTGCATACCTCCAACCTCAAAGCATATCATGGGGTTACATCAATTGCAAAATGCAACCCTTCATTTATTAATGAATTAATAACTTTGACCAACTTTTACATTTTCCAGCAGTCTTATTCTTTTGTTTTTGACATTTGTGAAAAAATTTAAAATGTGTAATGGTTGTACACTACTAAAATGGTTCATGGTGGACAACCTTTATTTCCGCTCTAATTAGGGGAATGTTTTAGAACAAAGGAAAAACACGTAAGATATTTGTTTCTGCATCATGAATGATTGTTTAGTGATGCTGTATGTTATTTCTCTCACTACAGCTTTCTGCCTCAAAAGGCTACATCCATGTGGTGCATTTTGCAGAAGAATATATGGGGTCAATTATACATATTTTAAACAAAGTGGAATATGCTGGAATCAAGTAAAGATGGATTTTCGGATATTTGGGAGGACAATGCCAAGACAATCTGGCAGCCCAGCTTGAAAAGGAGTTTATTTTTGTGATGATGTAGCACTTTTTTCTCAGTTTTGTTTATTTTTGTCCATGTTTCTTCTAAAGCTTGCTTTTTCTATTTGGATAATGAGATCTCCCCCAGAGATGTCACATTATTGTTTTGACAGCCACCCGCTTGTTCGTTTAAACATTGACCGTTAATTTAATGTGGTGCATTAGAAATATCTTTGTTAAGACAGATTTCAGTCACTGAATTACCATACAATATTTGAAAATATTAAACCAACAGTTGATGCTACATGTGGATTTTTAGCATATGTGTGCCTTTTTTTTGGTTTTTCAGAAAATTCCCTCCTTAATCTCTGCAGTCTCAAAGTGGACTCGAATTAGTTTAAGCTTTTTAAATATTGATTCATAAATTGGTTTACAGAAGCTATTTCAAGTTGGGTTCTATTAAGAACAATATGGACATAGGTACAACAATATTTTAAAATCTTCTTTTTTTCCCCCTTACACAGAATAGCTAGCACAGAGAATAGCTTATTAGGGCAAGTGACTATTGAAGTATTCATTACCAAACCTAACACCTGGATGCGTTTTCATATATGCATATGGTCAGTGTGAAGCTCATGTTCAACGATGATGATATCTATTCAGGTTGCTGCAAATGTCATAAGCTCCTGCATCTCTGACCAGGCTGTATTGCCTTTGCTGCTGTGTTGGCATGTCATTTTCTGGCCAAATCCGCTGGAACTGGCTCCCAATATTATATTGCTTTATACTATTATATGTTAAAATTATAAATCATGTGTAGGTTGCCCATTATGTCAAGTGAAATCATACGTATGTCAGATTTGAGAACAGTAGTGCTGAGCGATTAGCGTTTTTTGAGTTTGGATCAATTTTGGTTCGGTTTTGAAAAATAACCCCAGTTTTCGATACAATTTTTTTTATATAAACATGAATATATGATGAAATAATGGGAATTGAAATTATTTTTGAATAATTTTAATTGAAAAGTTAAACTCTAGGCCTAACTCTTTTTAAAAAAGACATTTTCAACTTTTAATCTCATAGAACGTGGTGTCAACATGAAATCTTCTAAAGATCCTCAGGAAAAATGTGCTCTCCTTACAGCCTTAAAGGTTTCAATGACTGCATATTACAGCAAATCATTTGCTAAAATTATTATTATGACTTAATATATACATGAATTTAGGGTGTGCATATTAGCTACACTTATTTGATGACTTATTTCTCTTTTCATACAGTATTTGCTCAGCATCAGCAAGTACAGATTTTCGATTTGGCAGGCAGCTAACCATTGAACGTTACGTTAGTTTAGGCTACTGTTTTTAGTTTTCTTCAGACCGCACTAGTAAGCTGGCTAGAAGGCTCACACTAGCTAGCAAAATGTTATTGAAAATATGGTATATGTGTTCTTTGCTGTCGTACTTTAATTTTTAGCCATGTTTTCTGTTGGGATAGCACCGAGCTGGGCTCCTTTATATTCATAAAAGATTTGTTGGAGGTGGCAGAGGCAAGTATACAAGCAAAAAACATATGAAGTAAAAATAAAAAATAAAAAAATATATCAAAGTTATGGGTGTACAGGGCATGTGTTACCAAGGCTTTTAATGTAAAACAAGAAAAATAAAAGATAATAAAATATAATTAAATAAAGCACTGATCATAAATAAATAGTAAATAAATAGTAAATAATTAATTAAAAGGTAATTAAAAAGAATGAGCGATAATATTGTGTAAAGTGATAGGTGCTAGTGCATGTGCGTAGGTGTGTTCATGTGCTACAGTGTCATTGGTGCTTTTTCAAGGAGGTTTAGGGTTGAGCAGGTGGAGCATGACAGATAGAGGTGTCTTAGTGGTCCATTGTGCTTCGTGAATGATGGGTGTAATTGATGGGTTATGAATGGCTCTGTTGAGGTAATGATTGCAGATTATTTCTTGCCGTTGTTTGATGGAGTCCAGAGATCTTATTAATGTAGTTGGTGTTGATGTAGGTGGCTAATCTGTAGGCCAGTTGTATTGCTGTGTTTTGGATGATTTGGAGTTGCTGTAATTGGTAGGTTGAAACGGTGATCCAGGATGGCATGGCATATTCGAGTATTGGGCGTATGTAGCTGGTGTAAACCTTGATGATGGTTTCAGGTTATGCTCCATTTTTCCTTCCTGTGAGTGCTTTAAGGTGATTGAGTTGTTTATTGGCTTCCGTGGTGATGTTGCGGATACGGGTCGTCCATTGCATGTTTTGTTGAAAAGTGCCACAGAGGAATTTAGCTGTTTTACTGATAATGATGGTGTTTCCGTACAGGGAGATGTTGATGGGTTTCTTGCGAGGGGGATTCTTGCTGAACGTGATGCACTGAGTTTTTTGTGGGTTTAGTTTTAGTCGCCATTTGTTTGACCAGTGTTCTATTTCTTGGATGCATGTGGATAGGTTCTTGGCAGCAAGTTGGGGTGATTTTGAACTTGAGCAGTAGCATAGATCGTCTGCAAACTGTGAGATGTGAGTTCTAACTGTTCTATATAGGTGCTGAGTCTTGCTGTGATGGTGCGTTCAAATTATTTGATGTGACTGAGGAGACTGATGGGCCGGTAGCTGGTAGGTAAATGTGGATCTTTTCCAGGTTTGGGGATCATTGTAGCTGTTGCAGATTTCCATGGTTGTGGAAAATGACCGGTGGTGAGGCAGGTGGTGAAAAAGTGTGAAAGAAGGAGTAGGTATTCGTTCTGTGAATGTTTTAGCAGGATGGTGTTGACTTTGTCTTCTCCCGGTGCTTTATTTTTTTATTTTTTCAGGTGAGTAGTTTTGATTTCAGTGAGGCTGACAGTTCAGGTGAGTGGATGGTCTGCTGGGGAGAGGGGAAGTGTAGGGTGTGAGGTGGGTGTTGAATACTGGGTGGTTTTATTAACTGTATTTTCCCATTCTGGGTCGAAGTTTGTGTCACTGGGGTTTGAATGTACAATTTGAAGGTGGTCTCTGAACAGGTTTGCCTTTTCTGTGGATGATTTGACCATTAGACTTTAGTACCGGTGTGATGTTGTTGGTATTGTTTCAATTTAAAGCCTTGATTTTTTCCAGAAGGTGTGTGTGGGTTGTTGGTGTTGTTCAGGTCCTGGTAGAAGTTGTTACATTGTTTATGTTTGTGTAAGATGAGTTGTTGTTTGATTAGGTTTTGTAGTCTGTTTACTTCCGTTTTGGGTTCTCGTTTTCTGGTGTGAATGAATTGTCGTCTTTTCTTTCTCTTTGTTTTGATGAGTTTCAGGATGCGAGGGGGGAGCTGTTGGGAGGGGGGCTCTTTCAGATTGGTTGGTGCTCTTGCAATTAAAATCTGTGTGTTTTGCATTAAAATCACCCATAAGGATTACGTGGCTATGGTTGTTTGCTAGACTTGTGATAGGTTGTGCTGATGGTGTTGTACCTGGTGGGTAGTAGATGCTGGCTGTTAAAATAGCTGTGTTATTGTTTAAAAGCAATTGTGTTGCCACATATTCATTGCAGTTGTGTTGTTCGTCTGTCGCAATTAAAATGATTTCAGAGAATTTCACCCCTTCTTTAATGAAAAGAGCCACGCTTCCTCTGTTTTCTGTTAGTCGCTCCTTTCTCAGGATGTTAAAACCAGGGATATGAAATTTTGTATTTGAATTTTAAAAATTTTCATTGATTGAAGCAACCATGCCATCATGTTTTTAAATTATCTGTAGTAGTTCTTCTTTATTTGCTCTGATCCCCCGGATGTAGATGTGTAAAAAGGTTATGGGTTCAGCCGTTAAAACTATTTAAAAAATGTATTAAAAAATGTATAAAAATAAAAAATAAATAAATGTTACTGTTGGGAATGGGTGTGTTTAAAAAAAAAAAATTCTAGGACTTGTTTAAGCATCTCTTCATCATAACAGATGTCTTGAAGATCTTTTTCCAGATGATTGAGGTTTAATTGCCCTTCTTTTCTGAGTGACTGGGGGGTGGAAATGCTTGGTTTTCTGTTGTGTCTGGTAGTGGTGTGAATGGTTTTGTTGGAGCTGCTGGTGGAGGTGATGGTGAGGGCAATGTAGGTGGGGCAGGTCCTGGAGACTGATGGGTGGTCACCACCACAGTTAGCACATTTTGCCTCTGATTTTTGTGTTGTGCATGATTTGTGGTGGTGCATCTCTCCGCACCTCAGGCATCTGACCGAGTTGTTGCAGTTTGTGGAGATGTGGTTGAAGACTTGGCATTTTTTACGGTCGTACAGTACATATCATACCGTTTATAACGTTAGTATCACTCGCTCAATCAGCTTGAGTGTCATTCGCGTGTGAATATTGCATTCTTACGTGCGTTTCCGAACTGTTGCATTAATTGTGTGCCTATAGGCGCAATGGATTATGGTCATTGTAGTTATTGTGATGTTTATTTCACCATGAACTGTGTTTAGTAGCTGCCTTTTCAAACTACAACATGCAAAAACTAGCACACCAAGCTCAGAAAAGAACACCGTTTATTCACCGAATTAAGACATTTCAAATAATCAAACCGATGTCGAAAAACACCGAAAAAACACCAAAAGTTTGGTGAATCGCTCAGGCACTAGGGAACAGAATTTATGTTAATTTAATATCAAAGCTGACCCTTTTTAAGCACTGCTTGCTTAGACATCATAACATGTAGACAGCATTGTCCTTATCTTTTAAGCCCAAGGGTTTGCTTTTTAATATAGATAATTATATATTTTCTAATTTCCAATGATCCATAACAGTTAAGTCATTAATGTAAGTATATGTGCATGCTTCTAGATGTCTTCTATCACAAAATGTTGGCAAAGCTAAAATGTGTAGTATGACAAACTGATTTTCTGTCTATATATATAGTGTGAGTCAATGTCAGCCTCCATCACACAGCAATTTGTGAAGTTGATGAGTGGTTTGCACTACACCAACAATTTGGTGAGCTATCTGTATGCGGAAGGTTTTATGATCACAATCATGAGGGTGACTTGTTGATTCAGTAAGCTACCCTTTACATGCAGTGATATAACTCAGACGCACTGACGGGAATGGACCTAACCATGCTAAATTTAGCCAGTTATTCATTGTGATGTGGACAAACAGTTTCAGTGGCTGGATGCATTAGAATGACTTATATATCTTATAACACACAGTTAAAAATGCATCTCTCCCTTGTTTTTTGTGCATACTTTAGGCATTCTGAAGTATAAATATCTATTTTGACAAAAATCCCAGGGCCCATTAAATTCATGGTGAGCACCTTGAGCAACTGAGCCATGAGCCAAGCTGATATATTTTTAATCTGTAGAGGAATTTACTGTATTATTTGAGATATATCCAAATCCTCATGCCATAAAATAATCTATATATTTAGAAACCAGTAGGTTGAAATGAATTGCTCTTACCTTGAAGTTCCATAGGCATCTCTAAATCATAAAGTACTTAAGAGTTGGAGACATGCTGAATGACCCGTGTAGAGAATAGGCAGCACAATCTAATGTGGGACTCGGGAGAAACCTAATGAAGTTGTAATCCTTGAAGCATAGTCATGGCCTCATGCACTACTGCATTGTGCGCTGCAAGGAATATTCACTGTGTGTGTGTGTGTGTGTGTGTGTGTGTGTGTGTGTGTGTGTGTGTGTGTGTGTGTGTGTGTGTGTGTGTGGTCACCTCCAAAATGATTGTCACCCTTGAGACAGATCAACAAAATAAACACAGTGCAAAATAAACACAGTAATGAGATATATTCTTTGCCAAAAACGGGAGCTATATTCTTTCATTGTAATAAAATTGGTCAGAGAAAAGAATGGGCACCACATACGTTTCTAATAAATCAAATCAAACCTGATGAAATCTGCATTCATTTCAGGCTTTTAAGTTCAACTGAGGAACTGTCCATATCTTCTTAGGTATTCAATAGCTGAGCGGAATTCTCTAAGAAGAGGCTACAACTCTGAGGGCTCTATCTAGACGATCTTAGTGCACCATCTGGATTTGGCTTTGGGGGGGGCAGGCGGAGCATTGAAAAATCTACAATTTGTTGCAAATTATTTATAAATATAACACTGAAAGCAATCAATTCCTTAAGTATTCAGCCCCCTTGCTTCATTGTACTTTAACAGCCATACAGGCAAAAAATTTAACATCATAAAGTGCCCAGACATCATTATTAGACTGTATTTAAGGACGTTGAACAATATATATTTTTTAAATGTGTGTTAATATTAACATTATAGGTGTGTCTTGGGTGTAACATACAATAAACCAGATCAGAGTGTCATCTAAAAGCACTTTGGCGGATTACAAATTTAATGGTGGATTTAGTAAGACTGTGAAAAGAGCGATTTCCAGCTGGCGAAACAGGCCTGCTTGTACACGAAGCGCACATGCAAAGAATATATGGCATTACAATTTCCAGAATGAATTGTGTAATGTGCAGCAAATTTGTTTTCGTTTCTAATTGTTGAAAATTTTTATTTTTATTAGCCTTTAAATCTCTTTAAAATCGTTCTGTTCAGTTATGGAATAACAGGTGAAATCAGCGCAGTTTTAATAGCTGAATGTATGAAAGTATGAAACCTGGTCTCTGTAATTAAAACAACTTGAAGAATGAAGAAAAGGGTTAAAAATTCAGTTAATATGGTAAAATTGTAATTAATCACAGTTTTTTTAACCATATCGAGAAGTAAAAAAAAAACCTAATGCACAGTGAATCCCGTGTGACCATAGGATATATGAAAAACATTTGTAAAAATGCATTCATGTGATTTAAAAAAAACATTTATCAATCAAAACCATTCCATTTACTTACTGTAGATGAAGAGGTTATTGTTCCACCTGTCTTATCCAAACACCTGAAGCGTATTTTCAGCACTCCAAATGTCCGTCCATTGCAGCGCATGTTTTCATGAGTTTTCGCTTGAATGACGCGTTGCTATAGGCATAATGTAAGTGTTATCAGCAAAGTATTTGATGGACATTCATTGTCCCCTAACAGAAGATTGTCCCTCGGCAGATTGCAGGAACTATTGGCCAATGTGGAGTCATAGCTTGATCCAGGATAATTTGGGAATACATGTGTAACCTTACACGTAGCATCTCACATTGCCTGGATGTTTGTGAAGTGGACTTCATTACGTTCCACATATATAAGAGCGTTCTCCGCTAACTTAGGAGATGCTGGAACTAGCAAAATGTAATGTAATGTAGTACAGCCATTCATTTCACCGCGGTGAGTGCATATAAGGACAGCAGGCATTTGTCTCCAGCTCAGCTACCAGATGATGACATCGGTTTGTTAAAACCTGGCAGGATAAATGCAATTTTAGGTGGCATTCCTCTTCGCTGAGGGACAGGTATGTTGTTTTTGACCAATGGACCCTTTTATTATTATGCCTTTTTTTTTTATATACCCAATAATAGTATTTCGCATTGTAAACTTGATTTACAATGCGTGTTTGTGCGTGTTTGTGCACGCTCCTGTTTGTGTAACAGACAGGACGGTGTAGATGCGTTGTGCACACGCCTATGCAGACGCATATTACTATCTTGTTATTGCACAGTTAAAATAACATTGAAACAACTGCGACATGACTTAAGACCAGGTTTGTGGTGATTTTAGTGCAAAACACCTTCTGCTGTCTCAAAATAACAATACTCCAAAACTGTGCCTGCCTAAACCTCAACTTAAAGGGTTATTTCACCTTCTGACCTTTGTCCCTGCTGACCGTTAACGGCATCCCCGGTAGTCCCGGTTGTCAGGCTCCCCATTCACTCCCATTAATTTTTTAGCTCACCAAAATGAATCATTTTAAAGCACACGCTAACTACGGCAGATAATACATAGATAAAATAGAACTCAACAGTGAAAAGGTACGTGTTTGTTTTGGTATTTCACGTATTTTCAACGTTTTATTACCTTTTAAAAGAAAAAGAAGATCCGGCAAAAACCTTTGTTATTTTAACCCAGTGAAGAATCCTTGCGTACGATAAAGTTGACATAATTCACCAACTGTAGTAGGCTACCGTTAGTTGTAGGTTTACGTCATAATAAAACAAAAAATCTAACTATGGCTTGTTGTGTTTCTACGCAGTAGCATATCTGAAAATAGTTCCAATATTATAGCTAATTTAAACGTGGCAACATCTTATAAGCTCAAAACAAACATGTACATTTTCACCGTCGTGTTCTCTTTTATCAATGTATTATCTGCCATAATTATGCGTGTGCTTTAAAACGATAAATTTTGGTGAGGTCACAAAAATAAATGGGAGTGAATGGGGAGCCTGACAACCGGGACTACCGGGGATGCTGTTAACGGTCAGCAGGGACAGCTGACGTTGCTAGAATTCACGCTATGCAAATATAATGGAGTAGGCTCCACAAAATTAGTTCTGTCACACGAAGGTGAAATATCCCTTTAAGACCAAGCCACCCAGATGGGCGCAAGTTCACTTGCTATTTAAACGACGAGAGCTATGGGCGGTAAAATAACAACTGCATCGGTCTGAAACTAGCAAAGACACTTGGCTTTCGGTTACCAGCGCTTAGCGCATACTCATGATATTATTATCTTTTGATAATAATATCATGGTGCTTAGTCTTGCTTCCAACAACATAAGATCAGTTGAATAAGTAAATGTGTCAGCTATTAGATATGCTAGTCCTTGTCTGTGCCCTTTCCACACCTTCCATCACCCAATCAGGCCAAGCCCCCCCTTAAACTACATAAAATATGTGCCTGCCTTTGCTCTTTAGTTCAGTTGGCATCTGAGTCTTGCATCTGGGTCTGCTGTATGTGGTGTTTGTCTTGCATGGGGCCATTCTTGGTCTGACAGCTCATCTAGCATTTTCACACACCATCCCTGATATTTTTGAATATTCTGTTCGTTTTTGGACTTTGGCCTTTGCATTCTGGGGAGTACCTTGGGAGAGACAAGCTGTGGTTATAAATCTTATATCTTTCATTCATTTAGTTTGTGTCTGCAACTTGTCTGTAACATTGTTTGTTAAGGTTGAACCTTAGATTTGTTGAATACTTAACAAATACTTAACTTGTTGCAATTTAACAAATCTCTTACTTTGAATCTGGTTGTGAGTTGTAATTTTTTTTTGATAATTGATATCTTTGATAATGATTAACAATCAAGTGAATATATTTTAATATATGTTCTATAACTGAAGAGTTTTAACTGTTGATACCACTCTGGTTCTGCATTCAGAGTGCCAAACATTAAAAAGAGGGCATCGGCTGTTATAACTGCTCGATTCGGAAATTGTCACATTTTACTTAATCCTCACTTACCCCAGAGGTGAGAGCACATTGGCCTTGATGTCAATGAGATTGGCATTGGTGTCAATGAGATGCAGGACTGCCAAGCCACAAATGCACTAAAAAGAACATGTGAATCGAAGGATCTTTAAATCACAACCTTACAACCTAGCAAGCTTATGCAGAAGTGAATGGTTTCTGTCAAGAATATTAGGATCCCTGAGGATCACAAGAACAGTTTCACATATATTAAAAACATATATTAAAGACATTTTTGAAGCGTATTAGTCATAAAAAAAGAGATGATTTACTAAGAAAATTATTCCATAATTGCTGCATTATAGTCTTGTTTAAAAAATGTTGCTTTAAATTTTATCTGTGTGTACATACTGTATGTATATGTGTATATGAACCTCTATCCACTGTGCCTGCCCTGTCTTGACTACGTCCAAACCAAAAGGAATTAACCATTAATCAGGAACTGCATCTCTATATGGGTAAGCATCTTATCCTTCTTTAAAAACTGTCTGACTGGCATGCTGATTATGCTTTGATTGGTACCATGGTATCCAGCCTGAGGCATTTATACCTCCTGATCTCTGACATCACAATGTGGGTTAACCCCTTAGTGCAGATGCCTAGTAGTAGTTAGTAGTTCTGCATATGATCCTCATATTTTGCACACTTGTGGACACAGAGTTTATGATCCAGGAAATGTATATATTTACCTGTTTCACATATGTAGCTCTCAGCATTTCATTGCAAACTAAAGAAAAACTTTTTTTTTTTTTGCATTTGTGGCACTTTATTTTGACCTAAATTATGAAATAAACAAATATAAAGTTAGTATTATAAATGGTGCAACTGTCTTGTTTTGTTTAAGCCATTTGCCAAGTTTCTGTGATGCTCACACCTGGGGGGTATACTATGAATGAAGCTTAACATAGCCAGGGTTTCTTTGCGTTAGCTGGCTTCAGAAAGCCTAAACACCGCAATCTGGCTTAACCGGTACTACGAACGTGGTTATCAACTTGCTAAGTGAACATTGGCTTTATTAATCAAGGTACGTGCACGTTACCATAAAAGGGGCGGTGTCTGCAACAACGAGCCTATAGAGGTGCAGCACGGGCTGTACTAGAGCAATGTATTACTCTCCTGTGGGGAAAAAAGACTGATACGGACAGAATGGACGGATAAGAACATCATATGAGCAAAAAACAACACCGTTGCCTCCAACAAAGTCAGGAAAAAATGCTCATCATGTAGGTTAAATTCGTTAGGCTAGTTAATACCTTATTCGCCTTACCACTTGTAACAAATAAATCTATACTCTCAGTATATTGTCATACAGTTTATTTGTAATGTGACTGTACTACTTGTACTTGTAGTGGGACGGAGAAGCGGGCTGGAGATTTTTCAGGGCACTCCTGCTGCTCGTTTGATAATATCGACGAATTGTCTAGTCGATATAATTTTGTTTGTGGTCATCACCATGGAGACACATTCGCAACATGTGCTCGGGAATGTCCGTTGCAGCAACACAGTCGCCGGAGTTGAGGATTTCGGGACTGATTTGGGAGTGCAGAGAATCTTCAAAAGGCAGCAAGGGAAGGAGAACATAATGCGGGGGAGGAATGAGGAGACGACTGGGAGGATTCACGCAGTTCGGTGCTTCGTTTTGGCGGTGGGCAGAGACCGCGGCGCTGCGTGTATGGAGGAGAGTCGTGGAGGCTGTATGGCTGTATTGCACTTTAATTCACTTAATTCACTTGATTGATGTAAAGATTCTGTTGGATGTCTTTGTTTGATATGTTTGTTTGTGTGTTGTGTGTTTGCCCCACTGTCACTGTCTTTTTTTGTTGTTGCTGGGGCTACAACTGAAGTTCCCTTGCGGGAAAATAAAAGTTATTCTATCCTATTCTATTCTATTCTAATACATTCTCCTAAACTTTAAACTTGATACAGCATGTTTAAAATCTTTTGGGGAACTCACTAAGCTTGCCTTGCGAAGAGATTCCCTCAGTATATCACAGTATATTCCCTCACATATCTCGACGGAATCCTTTGGAATGGAGACGCCTTTTTCCAAAAGCCAAGGAGTTGATTGGCCAAATGGCGGTGCTTTTATATGTTTCATGATACAGAAAACTTCATGATACAGAAAACCCAGCTTAAATTAGTTCGCTGTCCCTTTAATCTCACTTCGTAGTATACCCCTCTGGAGTTATAAAGCCTCAAACAGAGCACCCCCAAAATAGATGAGAATTGACCACCCCCCCAACATTCTTATCGCTTTGACTATGAATTTTCCCATGAAAATAAAAATACCCATGACCTCTATCCCTATCCCTTAACCCCTTCCAGTTCTTTCTCCTTTCAAACAGCTATAGTAAATCAGTTTCAATAAAGATATAGGATGAGCCTCAACAGGTTGTGCTTCATTGTCACTTGTGTTCAGAAGCCTCTGGAATTTGATCATCATAATCACTCTCTATTACTTACCTGCAAGCTCTTATTATTCATATTATCATAGTAATTTACCATGTGTCTGAAAACTACACTGTCCATTTTTGGATAGCATCATGTACGTGCAGAAACGGTTATAACTTACATTTGAAAGTGTTGCTGTACAGCCCACACTATTAGAACTTTCTGCCCTTAAGTCCAGAATACATTTTTAACTTTGCCTCCTAACTTTTAACATGGTTAAAGTTAGGATTTGGGTTGCGTAAGCCAATCCCAAAGCAGCAATTAAGTGCAAACAAATAAATAAATTAATAAATAACCAGACGCACATCAATAGTTACTCGACTTGTCAATGTATCAAATTAGTAGCCATTCCAATCCGATCATGCAGAATATTTGATTGAAGTTTCTTCGAATCTAGTACATTTTTTATGAATTACCAGTACTTTGGCACAAGCATATTCTGTATAGTTTCGTTTCCACTAGACTGTGAAAACATTTTTATTCACACTAAGTGAAATGCCTACTTTTTGCCTTTAGAAACAGCTGTTATCGCAGATGTTAATGGCTTACATTCATTCTGGAAAGCAGAGAATGTGGAAACAAAGAATGGACAAGTTGCTTTTGAAGAAAACAGGAAAGAGGCTGATCTTGTTTCAAGGGCTCAAAACAAACATGGGTAAATGTCAGCACATTGCAGCACAATTACTCAATGCACTGAGGGTCAGAGACTTGTCAAAAAAATACTTCACAAGAGCCACCTAACATAGTAACTGGCTCAGTGCGCAAACTAAAACAGTAAATCCAGGCATTGCAGATACAATTTCATAAAACAAAAAAAACAAAAAAATAGAAAAGACACCCACCCACGGTTACTAATTTTGAAAAAGTTGTGTACTCTGGCCTGCACGTTTCAGTATCGCATGTTCACTGGATTCTAGTACTGTATGAACTAGTATTATAGTACTATATAATTACATTACATTACAGGCATTTAGCAGACGCTCTTATCCAGAGCGACTTACACAACTTCTTATTACATCTTATTACATGTATCCATAATACAGCTGGATATATACTGAAGCGATTCAGGTTAAGTACCTTGCTCAAGGGTACAACGGCAGTGTACTACTTGGGAATCGAACCTGCAACCTTTCAGTTACAAGTCCAGTTCCTTAACCATTATACTACACTGCCGCCCAATCCTGAATTGTGTATCATAATAGCATAGGCGTCATTTACACAGGAGACGCGTCCCCCCCAATATTCGAGAAAGCCCTATCTGTCCCCCCTAATGTTATATTGACAGAAATGCATAAAAGCGCCTGTATTATAGCCCATTTACGAGGTTGTATTCAGTAATTAGTGGGTGGGGCAATAATGTTGTTCCATTTAGCTACATTATTGGGGCGATAGACTAGATAAACAAACTACAATGTAGCAAAGCAGTGTTTCATTCATAGACTGTATAAAAATGGTTACATTTCAGGCATAGTAGGCTGTATCAAGTGGAAACGCGGGGGTTAGGTTCCGGAAGCAAAAACTCCATTTCTTTTTACATGGGCTGTGTCTGAATGGTCTGCGTCCTGTGTAACAGCATATGACTACTGTATACTGCTTAGGCTACTGTATACTGTTTAGTGGCATAAAAATATCCTCCATGCTCTTTACTATTATCAGCGAAACTAGGAAATAAGTATATAATTTGGGGATTTTAAGCACACTACATTTAGAGAACAGTTTGCCTGTTTAACGTTCTCATCCAGTGTGGGCTATTCAACTATCATACTAAATAGTAGCCTATAGAAGCGTGTTGAATCGGACACAGCCATCGACAGTCTAACGTAAAACACATTTATGCACACTCGTCTTTACCTGAATCACGTTGATTTGCGAGGCATTTCTGAGAATCGTAGCCTATGCTAAAATGAGCTTATAAAGTGCAGAAAACTTTAGGTCTACATGATTTAGATGTAGCTTTTCTGAATTTGGCTATGGTAGAATTCAACAACAAACGAACAACACGAGGAGTGAGCTACCTCTCTTTTAAAATAATGCATAATGGGAGTAGCTTAATAGGCTACCCTTTTCGTTGTTTCATATCCCCCATCAATTCGCACACTGTAATGTAGCCTAAAATATCCATAATTATATAGCAAAATACAAGATACAAGCATTTTTTTGTTCAATTAACCTAAACTACGAGTTTACAGAACAGTCACACTGCCGCCGAGGAGCAGCAAGCAATAGCAACAGTAATGTGGATGTGTTCAGTCAGCAGCGCACATCCATCTCAAAGCCACGAGAAATCATTAATGTTACGGTTCTAACCGTTCCACACCATGTTTTATGTTTATTGTTATGTCACGCCCTTATTTGTATTCACGTTCTGTCATAGTTTATTAGTTTCCATACATATTTCCATGTTTTTTTCCGCAGCCTTGCGTTCATGCTGTTTCTTCTCTTGCTGTCACTCACGCTTCCCTAATTGTTTCATTCTCCCTTGTCTAATTACTAATATACTAACATTAGATCAGGATTGGGTAATACTAACTATCTAACCATGTGTTCATGTTTACCTTACGTTTCTCGTACATGTTAATTACTAATTTACTAACGCTAGGTCAGGATAGGTTAACTACTAATGATTTACTAATTGCCTCGTTACGTGTCTCATTTTCTCAAGCTGTTGTGAATTTCCTGCTGCTCTCAAGCTAAGTGTCTGCACCTGTCTACACCTGCATATAAGATCAGTGTTCATGTCATGTCCTTGCGAAATTGTTGCCTCACTAGCACTCTTAAGCATTTGTCAAGTTTATGTATTCTGATTTCCTGTTTTGATCCAAGCCTGTTTTTTGACCTCTGTTTTCTGCCAGCCTTTTGTTTTCACTGCCTGTCCTGACCACGATTCCTGCTTGCTGATTTTGTACTTTTGCCACGCGGCGAGGACTCCGGTCTGACCCTGCTTGTTTTTTCGACTATTCTTTTGCCTTCTCCCTTTTGTACCTCTGCCACGCTGATTGCCTTCCTGGTTCCGAACTACTGCCTGGCTTACCGACGACGAGACTGCCTTCTCCCTCGGTACTTTTGTTTATTGGCTGGATTTTTTGTGTATGACCTTTGCTTGTGCTAAGACAACGATTACTGGACTTTCCTTAATAAAGCCCTTGCGGGTATTTATTACATCCATTGTTCTGAGTCGTGCTTCTCGGGTCCAACCCTCCATGCACTTCGTCTCAATTAAAGCACTAACCTTCCTACTTCTTCATCTTTGCATTCATCACTGAAATGTTTTGGCCTCCTAGGGCCTTTTTCCTTTTTGTTTTATTATTTTGAAATTGGAAAAATGAACTAAAAAGCAATCTCGTGAATTTGAAGGAATGTGTCATGTTTAACTTTGTACCATGTAGAGGTCAGCTTCTGTTCACTTAGATATTAATTGTAAAAGGCATTTTGACCAGGGGTGCCCAATTCTGTGTGTAGCCTTACGTATGTATTCGATTTGTGGATTATTTGATTGGACTTTTTATGTTTGCGTGCTTTATTTTACCCAATGTCACAGTCTTAGAATGGACGGTAATGCATGCAACGTCTTTTTACTGTCACCTCAGTGTTGCAATTATAGGGGAAATAGCGGGGATACAAGGATACACAAGGAGGGTAAAAGTATTTTTTATTCAAAATAAAAAAAAATTCTATAAAATTTAATTATTGCCTTGTTTACATCTAAGAAGTCCGTAGCTACAATGTGACATGTCAGGGCCATTTAAATTCATCCACAAATGCTCCGCCTGCCCCCCCAGAGCCAAATCTAGAAAAAATTTACACAATATGAAGTCACATAGGCTATTAGAGCTACAGACGATTTGACCAATAATAAAAAGGCCACATCAAAATAATATATTTCTATAAAATATGGAGTATGGCTAAAATAGAAATTAAAATTCTACAGTAATGTAGTTTCACATGTAAATATAAAATATCACACAGAGACTGAAATGATGAAAGAATATAGATAATTTTTAATATGCTTGCTTCCATATAAGATTAGATAATGATTTGGTATTATTGGGCATAAATAAAGTTGTCCTCCAATAAGATGGGAGGGGGGGTGGTGGAGGTGGGTTTAAAAGGTAATACAATTTTATCTTATCCACTAATGTACTGATTAGCCTATACTTTAGCTTTATATGAAAGCATCTCAAATCTCATCTAGGGCTTTGAAGAAAAAAACATCTTTAAAATGTTCATAAATGAAACATTTTATGTAAGAAAATGTGTAGAAATGCAGGAAATTAGTTTTAAAAGGTTTTTTTCTGGGAGAGGACCCCCACACCCCCCACTACTTCATCTCACCCTTGTGCCCCACCAACATCTCTTCAATGCCTATCCCCCCCCCCCCCCCCCGATCCCGATACAGAAATAGCCCTGTTACATGTAACACCATTGCCTTTGCATATAGGCTACGCACGGTGACATTGCTATTGGCTAACATGCGCCGCCACCCCCCCAACAGGGCACTGCTATTATGAATAATAACAATAACAATAATAATAACAATAATAACAATAATAATATCTAGACATTAATCAAATGGTCATCATTCAAAAATACAGCAATTGTACACATGAAAGTAAATTCACTTTAACTCAAAAAAGCAAAGCCTTCTTATGTATACTCAAAATGTTTTCAGGCCAAGAGGTTGTGGTGCTTGTTAACATACGGCATGTGTGCATAGCTTATTTTTGAGCTTTTTGATTTAGGTCCAGGAATGATTCCTTTGGAATATTCTTCTGTCAGCTCCCGGGCAGATCCTCAAATATTATGAATTATATTCATATCCTCAAAGCACTGTGATGAAATAGTAAGTAAATCTGAGGTTTTATTTTTTTTTAAAGTATGAAAAGCAACATTGCTTGAGCTCAGTGCTTTGCAAAAACAGATATATTTGCATGTGAACCAAGATATTTCCTACATATAGCCTCGCCTTGATTAAAATAATTTTGTGACCTATATTGGCCTTGTGATCTCTGTCAAGTGACACAGCCAACTACAAACTGATGATGTCCTTGGAGAGGCACACATAATGAAGCGCTAATGTTTCGTATATGTACTGTATTGGCAGGGTATAGAAAAAGTACATTATTCTACAGCAGAGAAATCAAATACATTGGCGATGTGACATGGAATTTAGGAAACTGGACTTGTGACTAGCTCTGTTCTGGGGGGGTATTCCACAAAGCAGGATTACTGAGTTACCCGGATAACTGCACTGCGTAAAACCCCGGAACCCTCCCAAATCTGGAACATGGAGTAAAAAGTGCTGTTCCGGGTTTTGCTTAGTGCAGTTTGGGTGCAGTTATTTTGGAATTGGGTACAGTTATTTTAGTTCATTTTCCTAATTATTTTGGAAACCAGCTAACTCCTTAGCGGCCTTGTTTTTTTCTTGAGCAATATACTCAATCTGAGTTGCTTCAGTAAATATCCAGCAATAAAAAAGAATAAAATATTCTATAAATATTCCTATTTGTCATGCAAAAAAATAAAAAAGCCGAACAGCTGGAAATGAACATGGAATAGGCTGGTGTTGGCAATTCCATTCTCTGGGTGTTTGGACAATTGTGCGTGTTTGTACCAGAAAAACTGCCTTTCATTGACAGATGCAATATGTGCAAACAGGTTCCACCCAGAACATTCTGGATTACTGTCATATTGCCTGCAGCTCAAGCACCTGTGCATTCCAAATATGGATAGTATCAGTATTTATTGAAATATACTAAATTGCTTGTTGTAAAATACTGTTCATTTACAGTATGGCCTATATATTTTACATTATAAACGCATCATTACTGTTATGTATTTATTTTTAGTAATTTTAATTGCACTGTGTATAATGCCTCACATATTATATTAGTTTCAAAACCAACATGAGGCAACTAAACAGAGTCAGAAGTCAAGTAGTATGTGTTTGAATTGCAGGTGCATCGGCCACAGAAACTGAAAACTATTTTATGTGGCAAGTGTCAAAAATGATGACGACATTTTCCAAAGATGAACAATCTGCATCAGCAAAGAGAGGTTGCAAGTGGAAGCTCACCGACAGGGACACAGGGGGGCATTTAACAGGACAGTGCTAAATTTGCGACGTGCACCAAAGCTGCAACCTCCGAAATAACACAGAATTGAATCAACACTTCTGTAAGCCAGGCTCAACAAAAACTATATGTTGCGAGCTTCACAAAGCTGGTATCTATGGCAGGGCTACCATTAGAAAACCACTTGTATCCGAGGCTAATGCACAAAGACACATAGCCTGGTATAAGAAGCACAAAACCTGAACCCCCTGAGCAATGGAAAAAGTTCTATGATCCGATGAGTTGTCTTTTACTCCTTTTTTATGCATCTGGGCGGGGTTATGTTTGGAAAAAGCTAAAGGAAGCCAACTGTTAAACATGGTGGTGGTTCTGTAATATTATGGGCCTCCGTGGGAGTCATTGGGTCTGATCTGGCGATTGCACTTGAATGGTCGTATAACATGAACATGAAGCCGTTTTACAAGACCAGGTGGATCCTATGGTGCTGTTACCTCATGATGTTCCCATATTCCAAGATGACAGTGCCCCCATACTCACTGCTAAACAAAATCAAGATTGGTTTCATGAACGCTGGGATGAAGTCATACACCTTCAATGGCCTCCATAATCGCCAGATCTAAACATCATCGTTCAACCTTTATGGGAAGTTCTTGAGCACTTGAGTGAAAAGTAGATTTTCACTTCCTTCATCCCTCAATGATGAATTTATAAATTTCATAATAACTGCCACACTTATTTTTCAAGTAATAGAAATACCATGAAACAAACTGATTATCTTCATAATTACACTCCAGAGCCACGCCAGAGACTATTTCTTCAAAGGGTAAAGGGAGATTATATCTTTACACATCTGTTACACATTTCCATCTTTCCGTGTTCATCAGTTAATTTTGTCCTCAAGATACTATAATTTAATTAATTTATTCTCTGTATGATATTGCACCTTTCTGAATACTTTCCCCGGAATTATGATCAGGGAGCTACCAACACACTTCTTTTTTTTTTTCTTTTCTTCAGTGGATTTAAGTTCATTACAGGCCTTCATAAAGTTAGGCTCATTTGCTCTGTATATTTAGGAAAATCTAACAAGGCAATTATCCTGTTAATTGCTGTAGATCAACTAAAGCTGCAGATCACAACTTTTTCTAAAGGGCTCAAAACTAGCTAAATACATGTCGATACAAAATTTATGAGAAATTCTCACAATCTCCAAAACAGGCATTTGGATGTATTACTTTCCCTATAATCTTGCCATATTAGAAATATCAAATATAAACATCTCTTGTTGTCCAAAACCGCAATAGGTTATTGGTTTGGCTCACCAACTTAATGAATAATCTAAATATAAAGGAAATTATTATTATTAGTTTGCATGTAACCACTCAGGCTCTTTCTTCTAATTATTCCTCTCTTCCCACTTTGTAAACACTATCTATAGTCCAACGGTTTTTATACTAATTACACACAATGCATACCATATTAGTCTACTATGTGTGATTATGTATGCCATTCAAAATCTTAATGATACTAATTGTAGTTTATTAACGAGATTTAGAGTTTCTGAAGAAACTCTGAGTTTGCATGTGATTTGCATCGTATCTGCATCTGTCAGTGTGATGATTATGATGATACTCATAACTCTGCCTCACTTGCTGATAAATTACTTCTGTTTAGCTCTATAAAATTATTTTGGAAACAGAGTTCAGGTTGAAATGGGTAGTCGGTAATTACCCCAATTCGTAATTTGGGATTTGTGGCCAGACTTTGAAGGAGAGGACCATTTTCATGACAGAGTGTGTTATGTCTCTAGGATAGATAACTACCCTTCTGTGTCTGCCATAATAAACACCCATTGTCTTTTATTTTATAATTTGTGCTCAACTGGGTTTTATTTGGGGTTGTTGTTGATGTGGCTTATGTTCGTTGCTGTACACCTGGTTATTGTAACACAGATGCATTTGGAGATGTAACACTGGGCTTTATAGTTGCAGGCTTAAGCCTCATCCTCAGCGTCAGTCCACTATGACTGGGTGTCATGCGGCAGTGGTTGGACTTATTACCCTCATTGTGTCGGATGTAGGTTTCATTGTGGGTTTCAGTCAGCCAAGGTCGTTAAATTAAACAGCAAACCTTGTCTTTCCAGTCACCCACAGGTTTTTGCTTTTCGTTTCTAACAGGTATGCTTCTCCTCTAGTTGACACTGGCTCTATCCTGTAGTACTATGTGGACTGTAGTGGTGTAAAATAGCCACTGGCTTGCTGGCACTGGTTCTGTCCTGTAGTACTATGTGGACTGTAGAGGTGTAAAATAGCCACTGGCTTGCTGGCACTGGCTCTATCCTGTAGTACTATGTGAACTGTAGAGGTGTAAAATAGCCACTGGCTCTATCCTGTAGTACTATGTGGACTGTAGTGGTGTGAAATAGTCACTGGCTTGCTGGCACTGGTTCTGTCCTGTAGTACTATGTGGACTGTAGTGGTGTGAAATAGCCACTGGCTCTATCCTGTAGTACTATGTGGACTGTAGAGGTGTAAAATAGCCACTGGCTTGCTGGCACTGGCTCTATCCTGTAGTACTATGTGGACTGTAGTGGTGTGAAATAGCCACTGGCTCTATCCTGTAGTACTATGTGGACTGTAGTGGTGTGAAATAGCCACTGGCTTGCTGGCACTGGCTCTATCCTGTAGTACTATGTGGACTGTAGAGGTGTAAAATAGCCACTGGCTCTATCCTGTAGTACTATGTGGACTGTAGTGGTGTGAAATAGCCACTGGCTTGCTGGCACTGGCTCTATCCTGTAGTACTATGTGGACTGTAGAGGTGTAAAATAGCCACTGGCTTGCTGGCACTGGCTCTATCCTGTAGTACTATGTGAACTGTAGTGGTGTGAAATAGCCACTGGCTCTATCCTGTTGTACTATGTGGACTGTAGTGGTGCGAAATAGCCACTGGCTTGCTGGCACTGGCTCTATCCTGTAGTACTATGTGGACTGTAGTGGTGTGAAATAGTCACTGGCTTGCTGGCACTGGTTCTGTCCTGTAGTACTATGTGGACTGTAGTGGTGTAAAATAGCCACTGGCTTGCTGGCACTGGCTCTATCCTGTAGTACTATGTGGACTGTAGAGGTGTAAAATAGCCACTGGCTCTATCCTGTAGTACTATGTGGACTGTAGAGGTGTAAAATAGCCACTGGCTCTATCCTGTCGTACTATGTGGACTGTAGAGGTGTAAAATAGCCACTGGCTCTATCCTGTAGTACTATGTGGACTGTAGAGGTGTGAAATAGCCACTGGCTCTATCCTGTAGTACTATGTGGACTGTAGAGGTGTAAAATAGCCACTGGCTCTATCCTGTAGTACTATGTGGACTGTAGAGGTGTGAAATAGCCACTGGCTCTATCCTGTAGTACTATGTGGACTGTAGTGGTGTGAAATAGCCACTGGCTTGCTGGCACTGGCTCTATCCTGTAGTACTATGTGGACTGTAGAGGTGTAAAATAGCCACTGGCTCTATCCTGTAGTACTATGTGGACTGTAGAGGTGTGAAATAGCCACTGGCTCTATCCTGTAGTACTATGTGGACTGTAGTGGTGTGAAATAGCCACTGGCTTGCTGGCACTGGTTCTGTCCTGTAGTACTATGTGGACTGTAGAGGTGTAAAATAGCCACTGGCTTGCTGGCACTGGCTCTATCCTGTAGTACTATGTGGACTGTAGAGGTGTAAAATAGCCACTGGCTCTATCCTGTAGTACTATGTGGACTGTAGTGGTGTGACATAGTCACTGGCTTGCTGGCACTGGTTCTGTCCTGTAGTACTATGTGGACTGTAGTGGTGTGAAATAGCCACTGGCTCTATCCTGTAGTACTATGTGGACTGTAGAGGTGTAAAATAGCCACTGGCTTGCTGGCACTGGCTCTATCCTGTAGTACTATGTGGACTGTAGTGGTGTGAAATAGCCACTGGCTCTATCCTGTAGTACTATGTGGACTGTAGTGGTGTGAAATAGCCACTGGCTTGCTGGCACTGGCTCTATCCTGTAGTACTATGTGGACTGTAGAGGTGTAAAATAGCCACTGGCTCTATCCTGTAGTACTATGTGGACTGTAGTGGTGTGAAATAGCCACTGGCTTGCTGGCACTGGCTCTATCCTGTAGTACTATGTGGACTGTAGAGGTGTAAAATAGCCACTGGCTCTATCCTGTAGTACTATGTGGACTGTAGTGGTGTGAAATAGTCACTGGCTTGCTGGCACTGGTTCTGTCCTGTAGTACTATGTGGACTGTAGTGGTGTAAAATAGCCACTGGCTTGCTGGCACTGGCTCTATCCTGTAGTACTATGTGGACTGTAGAGGTGTAAAATAGCCACTGGCTCTATCCTGTAGTACTATGTGGACTGTAGAGGTGTAAAATAGCCACTGGCTCTATCCTGTAGTACTATGTGGACTGTAGAGGTGTAAAATAGCCACTGGCTTGCTGGCACTGGCTCTATCCTGTAGTACTATGTGGACTGTAGTGGTGTGAAATAGCCACTGGCTTGCTGGCACTGGCTCTATCCTATAGTACTATGTGGACTGTAGAGGTGTAAAATAGCCACTGGCTCTATCCTGTAGTACTATGTGGACTGTAGTGGTGTGAAATAGCCACTGGCTTGCTGGCACTGGCTCTATCCTGTAGTACTATGTGGACTGTAGAGGTGTAAAATAGCCACTGGCTTGCTGGCACTGGTTCTATCCTGTAGTACTATGTGGACTGTAGAGGTGTAAAATAGCCACTGGCTTGCTGGCACTGGCTCTATCCTGTAGTACTATGTGGACTGTAGAGGTGTAAAATAGCCACTGGCTTGCTGGCACTGGCTCTGTCCTGTAGTACTATGTGGACTGTATGGGTGTAAAATACATACTGACTTGCAGTCAAGTGGATCAGTGAATTATTCAGCTGCAGTGCTCCTGGTGTGTGGGTGCAGGTGACATAGTAATAGCAGTAACAGGATCAACAGAACGGGATATTTCAAATCACTGGAAAAAATAATTGAACAAATATTTGAGTTCATTCAAGTTAATTGGAATAATATAAATAATAAAGCCACTGTAATGATCTGTTCTTTTTGCAAAAAATAGTTTGTGAAGTTTTTTTTGAGTCATCGACCGTTAGCTGCTGAACTTTTACACTCTGTTTGAGATCTCAAAAAGGCTTTCCGTCTTATTGTCAGTCAACAGCTTACCACGCAATGTCATAGACGGAAAATTCATGCATAATTTGAAAGACACAAATCTACATTTTTCTGACATGCAGAGAAACAGAATAAAAGAAGCCTGAGGAGAAACTAAAAAAACGACACACTGCAGTTTTACACTTTTACACGCCGCTTTGGTTAAACTGATTCGATCAAATGAATAACACACACTTACATGACTCTCCTCAAAAACAACAGGTTAATAATTGAAAATTTAATTGCGATACCAGTACCATACACATCACGGATCATTAGTGCAATTAGATCCTCTCAAGATATGTATTGCCAAGCTCAACCCTCTTTGGCATACCGTTTAACAAGGTCAGAGGACCTATCTGCAGTAGCACATTCCGTGAGGAACATGCATTACATACATCCAAGTGCCCTAGAGGTTCACTAGTGTTATCCCAAGTGTTTCCAACGGGATTTAATTAAGTCTGGTGCCTGTGGTGTCTGAACAATAACAATCATTTCTGTTTTACCTTGTGTTACCTTGTGTTCCTATTCTTAAAAAGTAAGGCGTCTTGTGCGTCACTCAGAAAAGACTTTAACTGAGTTGTGTGGTTCCCTATATGTGGGTTTGCATTTTCCATTTGGAGAGTATTTCACAATATAACATTCATATATAATATTAGAATTTCTTATTTATAATTTTATGTTGTTAGTAAATAAAAGCTCTGGTTAGCATAGTTATTCATGTGCATACTATACCTAAATTAATTGGCATTTCTTCTCAATTAGGCAAATGCTAAGCTACACATATAAGTGCACATGAGAGTGGGTGATGCCAATACTAATGACCTACAACCACAGTGCAAAATGGCAAATGATGGCCCTATTTCGATGGCACATTAAGGTGGCGCGAGGTACTACTCACTGCTTACAGTTTCTGGCCAAAATCCAGTCACTCTAATAGGGGAAGAACAGTCTACAGCTGTGTCACCACCCCACTCCCCACTGTGTAAGTCACACAGGACCAAGCAGCATGTATGTGAACCGCACGGGGGTCCGTTCTATCGGCGTTCATAGGGATTCAGCTGCATTTGAACGCACTGCCTTTCAAGAGCGAACGGCATGCTGCTACGCCATGAATGTTTCACTGTTCCACTTATCCATCCCAGACAACTGCGGGAATACAAGTGTACATTATGCTCAATTAGCATTACTCTTTACATTCAGAAAGAGGCCTGCTTGTATGTACTGTATATGCCCAATTATATCATCTGTGTCTCACCTGGTGCACAAAAAAGCACAAAGAAAATAAAAATAGCACTAGCTACCTTTGTGACAAGAAAGGTTGCAATTTAAAAACTGGTACCCAGTCTCTTTGTTATGATCAAATACAATGCCACCTATTCTCTCTCTCTGCGATTATTTCATGTGTAGTGAAGACATTGTAAAAATTTTATCAGTTGCTGGTGGATTACTTTTACCTTAAATTAGTATGCTTAATAATCACAAACGGCAAAGAGAGGCAGGTTTGGAACAATTCTCAGTTAAATTCTCTGGCTACCCTATTTTTGCCCACGAATCACCATTGTCATATACATTGTCAACAGTGCATGGAGAAATGTAATCTAAAATGTTTATTTAACAGTAATCATCACAAGCACGGGACATAATACAATTAGCAAAATACATTTTTACATTAAAACCACACTGCATTCAGGACCAAATATGCAAAACGGAATAGATCAAAATAGTTTTGAAATTTGAATAAAATAAATGACTATTTATGGAAAACATTGACTGCTCAAGTACTTTAAACAGGAAAGTATTTAAATCTCTTGAGAACTGTGATTCTTTTGAATGGAAATGTGATTACATGGAGACACAGTACTTTGTTCTACAAACTGCTATGGCCAAATGTAATCCTATTTGGATCCCACAGACTGAAAAGTCTTACTCATCATCAATGTGAGAATCCCAGGAGCTGAGCTTCCCGAAGACTTATTGAACTTTTCAATCCTGGCATTAGATTACATAAGGAAACAGCCTTCAACCCAATTAAGTATTGCATTCTTTTACCCATTCAAGTAAAAAAAAAATAAAAAAAAACGTAATGCAGCACTTACATATCAGTAATTCTATCAGCTTTCTGAAATTATGCCCGGCAGTCAAATTGATTTACCGTAGCCATGTTAATCACAAGCTCAAATTCAGGCAGCTGAAGACGGTTAAAGCTCACGGATGGCACAGCACAAATCCCTGCCCAAAGTAAGAGCTAATCATTTCTATGCCCAGTATTTATTAAAACCCACAATGTACACACATATAAATGCATTGCATGACAGAATTGTGCAACTTATTTTTTTTTTTGCCAAATGTTGTACTGTTACAATAATTAATGAAGTCCTATCCTACGGTATCACGTACAACTAGCACGTTGTTTAATGGCCACCAGACCTTGTATGCATATTTACAATGGAGAGATAGAGGAATAAGTCAAGTGTTGGTGCAGTGAGAAGCCCAGATGAGAAAATGTTCTAAATTGGGATTTGATTGTTGATAAAAAATAAGCTATTCTCCTACGGCCACTTGATTGGAGCAAATAAGCCCACTGGGAAATCAGGCAAACATTTCTAAAGTATTATTGTTTGCCATAATGGAATAAATAAATGAAGTGAAATTTTAAATTGAAAGTTTTCCTCATGGGTGCAGTTTGGAGGTGGTATAGTGCTTATAGAGCAGAACTTGTAAACCAGGTTACCAGGTTCATTTGGAGGCTAAGTAAAATAAGCCTGAATTCAATCAACATTTGTCCTTAACTTTAACTTAAGTATTCACAATTACAAATTGAAGAGTTCACTTTGGTGACTGCTGAACGTGCGAACTACTCACGCTTAATTGCGAGTAAAAAATTTAAACGTATGGATAAATGCTGATTGATAATATGTCATGATGTATAAAAAGTGAGTGCAAGAAAGAAGAAGTTGCAATAAACTGAAAATGACATGGAAATCTAAATCCATGGACCAAATTAGTTTTAGCTAATCGGCTAGCTAATAGGGAAGGAGCATTTCTTGATACAACCGTTTGGTTCCTAGGGGCCTGGCAAGGTGGCGTCTACTGCCGATAAATACCCACATCATCTCATTTGGCAGTCTTGTAGACGTCTTTCAAGGGGTATGCCAATGCAACGACAAACCCAGGCGTACAGTTAGCTCCAGCAAGGAAGGTGCCACTTATTGTCAACGCAACATGTAGACCACATTGCATAGGCACGGCCAGATGTGTTATTAGAGTAATCGGATATGTGAATGTGTATATCCACACCGTATTTTCTCATCTACACGTCGGTGCTTAGTTCTGACTCCAGTGGCAGTTGATGTTGAGGTAGAGAAAAACAAAGAGCAGTTAGTCTTTTCAAGCCCATACAAAATAAAGCAAGGGCGAGCAAACATTATGCAGCTGCAAACATTTTTATTAAGTTAGTTTTATAAAATTTCAACACAAATGCACCAAACAGTATTTCACATGCACAACTTTAGTATACAAGACAAACCAATTTGCTTTTCAATATGAAAACACTATTTTAGATCGGTCATCTCATGGAGATCACAAAACATTGAATTAATACAGCAGTATTAAAATCAAAGGACAAGTGTTGTAAAAAAAAAAATACAAATAAAAAAAAGCCTTTTATGTCGTTAGAAATAAAAATAGATAAAGTTGTTACTTTAACAATAACATGGCATGCTGTATCACAGATATCTTTTTGTACTCATCTGAAATGTATCAGCGTTGTATCCCGATCCATTTTCCAGTTGATTTAATTATATTATTTCAATCTCATTTCATACACCCTTGTGTCCTTGTGTTTTGGGTCTAACATTTACATATTTAACATAAAGCTTCATTAGAATCGTTGCCTGCGGTATAAACAAAAAATACAGCATCTCGTTTCCAATTCATTTGATAGCTTACACGGAATAACAGAATATACACATTAACAAAAATGTTCTTTTGTGTTAAGAATTTTGAACACTAGGCTTTTCCTTACATTAAATGGGCAGTTACGACACTTTTAATGCACATAAATAGATAAACATCTACAATAAGTACAGAGTAACTGTAATTCCTATGCAAGAACACCAAGACGAGTCTCATCTGAGCTGGGTAAGGATGACATAAATGTTCAGGTATGGAACACCAAAACTCAAAATCAACTTCTTTACTGCGTCAAAACATTTACTCACATAGATATAGCATGGTTTTCATTCTGCAGTTCCAATGTAAAAGACTGCCCATTTAATATAAAGTGAGCCCAAAAGCTCATATAATTTTGGAATGTGTAAACGCTCATCAGTTTTTCTGAATAAATGTGAATAAAAAGTACTTTCAGGTGACTTTCTATTACAGAAATGGTTTCTTTGTTATTCTTCTGGGTTTTGAATAACAAAGGGTGCCCTCAGGTTTACATAATTTTTGTTTTGTCACTTCAATGATGTTTCAGTTCCTTTTTAGTATTGACAAATATTTTCATTTTTGCTTTACCCTGCAGTGGTGGAATCCCTTCACAACAGTATAGTTACCTTGAAACTGCGCAGCCTGAGAATCCTCTTAATGAGAGCTGTGCTCTAGGCGTGTTTACTTTAACGGCAATTTCACTCTCTCGCAACACTTGACCTTCAAAAAACCGAATGAAAACTGTCATTTCCATCCTTTCGGTAGATTTGTAAGTGCGAACAGTTTACAAATCCATTGACCACAATCGTTTCCGAACCCACTAAAATAACGATGAAAACGTTATCACTTCAGTACTGATAAATTACAATAGCAATGGAGTTAACACAACTTTTCAGCAACAAGGGAACATGATTAAAAAATTATTACACATATATTACATTTGAGATCATTTTCTTCTTTTTTTTTGTTGTCCATGTTGATTATGGTCATTGGTTAAAAGGGTGAAATTTATGTTAGACATAGCTTGGTCTGAAACGTCGTTCTAATAATAGGTTGAAGATCAGAGATTGGGAAGCAAAAAGGACATATGAAACCATAATTTAGTGACACCCGCGACAGGAACAGTGGTATCAGTCAATCAGCCGTCGGAATTGTGACAGCTGCAATGATAGGGGAGAAAAATCAATATCCCATTGACTCGGCCGCGGCAGTCTAATCAAGGAACGCAGCCCTTTGTGAAAGCACTGGGGGAGCAGACAGGACAGCCGGTGGTGAGCACTGTTCAGGCGCCGGGGATGAGCACTGTTCAGGCGCCGGGGATGAGCACTGTTCAGGCGCCGGGGATGAGCACTGTTCAGGCTCCGGGAGCCTCCGGGGGCCCGCACATCTGTTCCAGTGGCTGAACACTGCGGGGCATCGCGTCACCTTGGTTCATTTCCTTGTGCTTTCATTCGACTTTGAAAAACAAGTGCAAATGCGCGGACGTTGCCTGAAATGTCGTCAAAGCGAAACCAGGTTCGAAGGCACGGTCCCTCAGAGTGAGCGGCTTTGCCACGCCACATTTAACAAAATCGAGTCAGTGTGCAACCCGGTTCCAGAAGCATCCGGGGAGCCCATTCTGGCGAACTCTTTCACTGTCCATCCATGTGGCTGGAACTGTCCTGACACGCTGTGGGTCTTCTAGTAGATCCCAATACACTCTGCCATTATTTACCCATTTTTAATTTCATTTTGATTTCCCCTGCCATGGTGTGTTTTATTTAGATAAAAGCTCATAAATAACATCATGGATCTGAGCTTACATGTATTATGCTGGGATGTACATTCGACCAGTAATGCAAAGAAGGTTATTTCCAGGAATTCCCAATCCATCTCTGCTGTCTGCCAAGCCTTCAATGCTTGTGTGATTATCAGTATCTGCATCTCTCGTAAGCACTCTATTATCCTGAATGCATTTCACATCTGGGCAAAGAGCCTTTAACTTAGCTTAGTTAAATATCACTGATTAGGTTGAAATTTATGGCTCTCCCTCATCAGTAACTCGAGTCATACGTACATTTTCTAGTGAAGGCACTAGTTTTAGTTTAAGGTAACTCAACTTTTTTTTTTAAGTGCAACTGTAATTTTCTGTGTCATTGAGGTGCGGCCAAACATATTACAATAGAACAAAGGGGGCGGTGTCTTAACAAAAACTGAGTCTGATGAAAAAGAAAGAAATATGAATTAAAACACAAAAACAGCATCACACAGGCTCTATATACTCAAACACTTCACTGTGCACAGAATACATACCATACTATGCTTTTGTAATATATAAACCATAAAGCGCAGTAGAAAATATTACATTTGACCAAATGTGCAGTGCGGAGGATCTCAGTTTTGTGTGTGTGTGTGTGTGTGTGTGTGTGTGTGTGTAAAATCTTTAAGGACATTTTATTATGAGATTATAGTTGACTGAGTTTGTAAAGAGGCACAGGTGATCGTACTAGTTTATAGCCCTGGTCCCTGTTAATAAAGACATACATATAAATGGAGTACTTTGTGTTTTTTATTGTAATTTGCTTTTACTTCATCCCGTAAGCACTTCAATGTCTGGGTCATAAACTAAGCTGATCTATCAGATTTTAGCAAAACAAATTAGGCAGGTGACATGGTACACTTTGGCCGCTTTGCGCATTTTACCACCTCGTTTAACTAATTAGGAGCTGAAATGGCTCCATTTATAGTTGGCAGGTTCGCTGCCTGGTACTGGCTCTCACATACAGACCAGGGTATTAAAAGAGAGTTGACACATTGACATATTTGAATATTTACACAGTTGCCACTGCATTAATCCCAAAAGTGTTCCATTAAAATTTAGAATTTACTGAGATTTTCATCATATCCTCTCAGACAAACTTAAATTACCACATGTAATCCTTTGGCGACATTACGATACTGACTCTCAACTGGGATGTTATTTCTGATCACTCTCTTGAGAAATAATGACCCTAAAAGTGTGTGTTTTCTTTTCGACAATGTCATCAACAGAAACAAATATGATATGTATTTTATGTCAACTACTTTGGTATGTAAATGGATTTAAGGCATTTGTATTTTTCAAGGATCCTCGAGGCAAATAAATCAGTAAAGTTGACATCAGTATTCCTGTATGGAAATATGTATAGTTGGCATAAACATCTTGAAAACGTTTCATACACTAGTGTGGTGGCTCTAATATGACATAAGGTGGTACACTGCATAGGAACATGCATGCTAATTTATTATTAGTAGTTTTTAAAAAAACATTTCAAATTACAAATATGCATTACCGTGTTATGTCATACTTGCCACCCGTATCAGTATGACTTTTTTTTGTATGAATGTGAATTTCAGTACAGATGCATAAATATACATACAACCACACAGGGGTGAGCATATCTCTGCTCACACGTTTAGAGTACAGAAAATGCGGGGATGAAGTTGGAGACCGTTGTCTCGGCGATCAGATGAAGCCGGATCTGAATATGGAGAATACTGCGATGAAAAGCAGGGCAAGGCAGAGGGAGCTGGACTCTGACGCTCTTGACCCTCGTGCACCCATGCCTGGGACGTGAACAAAAAAAATAATCACAATATTACAGATATTTAAGGCGAAAAATGTTTACTTTTCAAAAAGGGAAAAACCCACGGCTGTGTATCTTCCTCCTCGATTTTCTGACAGCGCATCATAAATCAGGAGCCTATGCCGAATACAAAGTGCCCTCCGTATCTTCATTATTAATGGCTTTCAACAGGAAAGGCCATTAAAGAATTCAGAAATGATAAGCTTTATATTGCAACGGAAGGCAGATCTCTTTAGAGTGGGACTGAAGCACATTTCAATTCTGAACAGCGGAGGAGAGAACATGCTACTATTCTGCATGCTGCCGAGCTGTGCAGTCAGCAAGGAGTAATAACCCCGTGGCAGAGATGGATTGCACTGCACATGAATTTCAAAAAAGATCAGATTTCTCGCATCCAAAAGAAGTCTATTACACAGGGATGAAACAGGATGCAAGGAGGCCAAAATAAACGTGCCATTGCGATGATTGAGCCATCCTTAGAGCCTTATCAGTTCCGGCAGGGGCAACACAGGGTGGGGGGGGGGGGGGATAAAGAAGGGTGAACTCACTTAATTTGTGAATATGGATAGGTTCACTTCCTGCACCCTCTCCTCCTTCACTTAAGGCTTTGACCTGGACGAGATAGTCGTCATTGGCAGAAAGGGTCAGTTCTGCTGTGGTTTTGTTAGTGGCGATTGTGCTCACATCACTGTGTCGCTGTCTTCTGTATGAGACCTTTAGAAGAGAAAGAAAAGCATAATTTCAGGCGGGGGAAAACAAGTTATAAATGCATCCGACTGGTTAAAAAAAAGCATGACAGTTCGCTTGTGGGAATGCTAAACTGGTTAAATTTGAGAGATACGGTCGGGTGTTAACAAGGGGGCTAAGCTGTGCTCGGTTCGCCGCAGTTAGTTCAAGGTGAACTGCCACACGTGCCCCTGCGCCTGACAGACACCTGCATGGTTCTGACCTGCAGCAGCAGAGCACAAGTTCAGCTATTTGGTCCCAGACCTGCTGATGTTCCGGCATTATTGCACCTTTGAAAATGTTACTCACACAATTGCACCCGCACCATTGGACATTGTGTCTAGAGAGAATCTGCCATTTTGACACGATATACATCTATACAGGTGCAGCTCAAAAAATTTGAATATCGTGAAAAAGTTACTTCCTGAAGTCTGTGACCAATCAACAAAAGACTCTCGATATCTTATTTTCAGGTACTGTTACAAGCGATACTATAACCTCTCTGCATTTGAACTGATCTCTATGAGAATTGGGGGGTAAGACTAGATTCAGCTGTAAATTACGCTGGTACAGTATGGAACACATGACTGGCGAAATGGCTGTACGTCATCAAGGGTCTAAGGTATCAAACGAGCCCCAAATCATCACTCTGCAGCCAGATATGGAGTAGATGTGGATGGATCCCTTTAAGGGTTGTTTCTCCTGACTTTTTCCCCATAGAGTTCTATAGGAAAATGAGTCAGGAGAAATAACCCTTGCAGTGATCCATCCAAATCTACTCCATATCTGGCAACAGAGTGATGGTTTGGGGCTCGTTCGATAGCTCAGACCCTTGATGACTTACAGCCATTTAGCCAGCCATGTGTTCCATACTGTACCAGTGTAATTTACAGCTGAATCTAGTCTCACCCCCAAATTCCCATAGAGATCAGTTCAAATGCAGAGATGTTATAGTATCGCTTGTAACAGTACCTGCAAATAAGATATCGAGAGTCTTTTGATGTTGATTGGTCACAGACTTCAGGAAGTAACAGCATGCAAAAGATATGCGACCAAATATTAAATATGATACTTTAAAAATATGTTAAAGCAAAATATTCTAATTTTCTGAGACACTGAATTTTGGGTTTCATTAGCTGTAAGCCATAATCATCAAAATTACAAGAAATAAAGGCTTGAAATATTTCACTCTATGTGTAATGAATCTATATAATATATGAGTTTCACTTTCTGAAATGAGTGACAAAAAATATTGAACTTTTTCACGATATTCAAATTTTTTGAGCTGCACCTGTATGTGTCTTTCTGAAGAAAACTCTCCAATCCAAAAGTGTACTTCTTGCAATTCACCCAGTTAATTAGTCATGGAAAATGCCAGATGCTGTTGCCTTCACAAATACACTGCAAGTTGGCATTAGGCTGGCAGCGAATCAGCTGACTGACACTTACTTGGTACCCAGTGACTTCTGACTCTGTCTCCAAGGCTATGACAGGATCCCAGTGAAGAGTGAGCTGAGAGCCAATCAGAGTCCACTCTATATTCAGTGGGGGATGTCCCGGGGCTGAGTGAGAGAAACCCCAAAATGTGTAACTTCACACCTCTAAAATGCCCATCATCTACCATCCCAGACTCAATCCTCTAAGGCCATGGCCCATTTTATTTTTCGTTGACCCCCCCATTCATTGTGCAAATCAGGTTATCAGAGTCAAATCCAGGTCAGTAGATAGCACTGTCATGCATTATCAGTTGCTAACTGGATAGGAACCTGACATATCGAATTCGCAAGGCACCTGTCACTTGACAATTGAAATGTAATTTCCTGGAAGATCCCATTTGACAACTAATCTATGATAATGTATAATGTGTAAAATAATACAAAGTATCACAGTTACACCATTTGATACCGTGCGTGCGTGTGTGAGTGCGTTTAAAAAAAATTGTAGTTGCATGGCATAATTGTAATTTGATTATGACTGTGTATTGTTTCAGAAACTCACGTGGCTTTTTAGTGGTGGCGTTGACAGACACAGACTGAGGGCCTGTTCCGGCGGTGTTAAAAGCACTCACAGCTAAATAATACTGACTGCTTCCTTTCAGGCCGCTGACGTTAAGTGAAGTGTAATTTCCAGAGATTCTCATTTTTCCCACCGTTTCAGGCTTGGTATCATCTTCCCAATATACCACCTGTTTACCAGGGTGAGAAAACAGGATTATGGCGGCTTGTGTGAAGAGAGGCATTTCTAAAGGCATTTTCCCTCCACTTAGGATGACTGTGAGAAAAAAAGGCCGCAAACTACTTTAAACCATTTATGCATTTCATTCTTATTTAAGCACACTTTCAATTTCATATTAACTATTGGTTTTAATATTAGATTTAATGTGAGATGTTTTGCATCCATTAGAGGGATATGCCTGAGAAATTTTACATTGGCATCAACTCGCCAAAGTAAATAAAAAATGAATGGCTGGGTTTATGTTGATTATAACTGCTATTTTAAGATGACTTCTAGAGGGAAATATATGTATGCTATATACCCTCTAGGCAGAGTGGGCCTTTGATGTTCAGACTGTAGGCAGACAACTCTAGTCAAATAAAAAGAATACACTGCATGACCATACTTGTCTACAAGATGTTTTTTTGGCTATCTGCAGCTGCTGTAAACAGGATGAGTATTCCCACTGCCTACACTAAAGAGGTAACATTTCAATCAACAGTAGTGTCTGTATAACTTAGAAATATTTGGACATTAGTGAATTAAACAAATATTAGTTGAGAGGTTTGGTTAATATTCAATGGCTGAGATCTAATGACATCATGTTCATGTTTATAAATAATTATGAAACGTAAAATGTGTGGTACACCTTCATAAAATTCAACTCAAGAGTTTTGAAAATATTGTAGATGTTTCCAAACATCTTTTAGATAACATTTAGATAACTAAAAAGGAGATTCCCACATGACTTTGAAAATGGGGCTTTTAAGTGGAGAAACTGTTACAGCACATTAAAGCCTGTATTTACTTTTTAAATTTTGATAAAGACAACACTTAGTGACACAACATACAAGCGATATCAGTGTGCAATGCTGTCTGTTCTAACAAATCTACTTGAAAACAAAGGCTGTCACTGAATCCTAGCACAGAATGCACCTAATTAGTTTCCCCCCTCCTCCACTTTTTTTAAACGTCCTTCCAAAGTCCTGCATGGTGACATAATAGCAATATTCTTTCAAAACAATATTATCAGTGCCATGACAACACTGCAGATTTGCGCCAAGGACCAGAGGTGACCGAAATTGAAAGAGCACTGGGTGAAAATGCACGCCACTCTTTGCATTCTTAAAAGGGAATGAGGAAGGATGCTTGTATTGCCATTGCAAAGCATATACATTCTTATTTTTCCCAAATGTTTCTGGGGGCAGTTATGATAAATAAAAAAAAAAAAAAACCAATATGAACTTTAAATGCTGGTAAACAAAGCATGGAAATTCATTTCATTTTAAATCGGCAATGTACCTCGTATCCAAGGACTCTTTCAGAAATTGGAGGCAAAGCTGCCCAGACAACTTCAATTTGCGATGCAGAAATACTTCTGGCCACAACTCTCTCAGGAACGATGCTCGGCACTAACCAAAAAGAGATGGGGTGAGAATTCAACTTTTGTAACTGACGTAGTTACAGAGACAAGCAAGAATCAGATGAAGGTACAGCGAATTTAATGGACGATTGAAGCACGATGACACTTTTGTGGTCAGATCTCCCGCTGATGTAAAGGCACAATGCTGTGACAACTAATATCAAGTTAAGGATGACGTTCTTAAATAACGGGTCTTCATCATTGCTATTCAAAGATGCACCTCAGCATAACAGGATCTGTTCCAGAATGTTCCACATTGCCTACGTGTCTTTTACCTTCCTCTGCAGAGAACACCGTGGCTATTGAGCTGAAGGGCCCCTCCCCTCTGTTGTTGTATGCTCCGACCTTAACGTCGAAAGGAGAGAATGGCGGAATGCTGTCGTTTCTGAATACGTAGCGCGCCACACCAGGGGTTGATATGACGGCGCGCGTCCAGGTAACTGCGCCCAGGGAACGGAAGGCAATGATGTAGCCAAAGCCCTCGCCGTTTTGCAGTTCCTCGGGCACCGGCTGGGAGCAAAACACAAAACTATAGTGATATTAAAACACATAGAGACAAAGACACAGACTCAGATAGTCTTTGTCCTCAAAACCTATGCCCCGGAGGGATCTGCATGATCTACCACCAAAAAGTGTCCGGTGGTTGGGCAGGTTGAGCTCGAGTCAACCAGGGTTGCATGATTTACCACACTGTTGTCAACCACCACGCCAAGCGCCTAAAACATGTGCATCCTCATCCAGTAGTGCGAGCTTTCTCCGGAAGCACTTTGTGGACTGCAGGGTGTAAAATAATCACTAGCTTGCAGGCGGGTGTGTTAAAAAGTGGAGCTGCTGATGTGTGAGCAGCTCAAGGGGTTCAATCGGTCATTCCAAAGGGGGGGGGGGGGGGTGTATATCTGTGTATAAATCTACTCATGTCCTGCGCGAATCTACTTCTTCTGTCTTGGCACAGGTTTGCGGCTGGGGCAAGCTTCAATGAAACACTATTTCCGAGCTCAGTCACACTTGCAGGAGGTAATGGGGCCCCAAGGGCTGCCCGTAGATGAGCTGGCTCTGGCTGAAAACATAAAACGCCCCACACAATTCTACACAATTAAGCAAATCCATTAACCAGCGATGGAGAAAACGGTAAAATCTGACAGATCACTTACCTCCCATGTTATTACTAATTCTGATTTGGTGCCACCCCCGCCTCCGACATCCGTGGGAGCTGTGTCAGGGACTACGTGGCAAAAACACAGAGGATCAAAATTTTAATGCAGTTAAGAGCAGTGATGCACCAGGTCTGTGTGCCACCCATCTTCGTCTCCAGTGATAGCTATACACATTTACTTATGATACTGTTTTTCCATTTGAGAGCACACTCCCCTTGGACAGTGAAAAAAGACGGAGAGAAATCATGCATTTTTTTAAAAGCCTGCACTGTTCAGGATTTCAGCTTAAATATGCAGGGAACACCGTAGTGGCTGACAACTGTTTGTGCTACATATTGCCACTGTAGGTTTGGGGACCACTCATGTGCATCCAGAGATATATTTGTAATATCTATTCTGTCAAAGGGGCAAATGGATCAAATGAAATGTAACAACTGTGTGTGTGTGTGTGTGTGTGTGTGTGTACTGTACTGTATTGTATTGTATGCATTTGGACATGTGGGTGTGTGACAGACACAGACAGAAGGTAAGACAGTGGCCTAAAGACAGACAGGTTTGTGACTGAGTATGTACCGGTATGCATGTATGTCTTGATTTCTCTTTTCCTTTTATATTGAAAAATAGATATGAAGATTTGATAGGAACAGTATATTTTTCTTTACCACTATGCTATTGCTCATGTATGAACACCATTTTAGTATTATGCTTTGCCAATGAAAATACGGCAATAAAGAAAACTGAATTAAACAAAAAAAAAACATAACGAAAAACATAAAAAATTGAAAGATATAATGTAACTCACCAGCATCCTCTGTCCTAGTTTTAATGGAAGCAGGGCTGGGCTCCCCCATTCCTACACTGTTTCTGGCCACCACCCTGAACTCGTACTCCACCCAGGCATTCAGATCCACCACAGTCGCTGTCAGTGTGTTTCCGTCAATGGCTTCCGGAACTGGTCTCATGCAAGACAGAGTGAAATCTCATCATTTCAAGTGAAATGAAAAAAAAAAAATTCATGACAGCCACTGCTGTATGTAAATATACATGTTGTTTGCAAATGGCATGATTGTACACTTTGTTGCTTTCTTGTAAAAAGCATTGCCACACCTGTAATGTAAAATGTTTCATATATACAGTGCCCTCCACAATTATTGGCACCCCTGGTAAAGATGAGTAAAAAGGGTTATAAAAAAAAATCACCATTTGGTGAATTAGCTTAATCTCACAGTGAAAATTAGAAAAATCCAACCTTTAATTGCAGTAAATTTATTCTGAGAAAAAAAATGCCTCATCAAGAAATAATTATTTTTAATAAAACCACGTGTGCCACAATATTGGCACCCCTGCATTTAATACTTTATGCAACCTCCCTTTGCCAATAAAACAGCACTGAGTCTTCTCCTGTAACATCTAATAAGATTGGAGAATACAGAGCAAGAATACAGAGCAAAAAAAAGAGACCATTGCTCTTTACAAAATCTCTCCAGATCATCCAGAGTCCTAGGTCCTCTCTTGTGCACTCTCCTCTTCAGCTCAGCCCACAGGTTTTCAATGGGGTTTAGGTCAGGGGACTGAGATGGCTATGGCAGAAGCTTGATTTTGTGTTCAGTTAACTATTTTTGTGTTGATTCGGACATATGTTTTGGATCATTGTCCTGCTGGAAGATCCAACGACGACCCGGTTTTAGTTTCCTGGCAGAGGCAGCCAGATCTGTCATGGTCCGTGGTTTATTTTTCCTTTTTCGCTGCAGTTCTCGACCTATCTCTCCGATGGGTAATCTATCAGATTTTGTCCTACGTTCCATTCCGGGGTTTTGATTCACCTCGCCTACTATTTGTATCACCTGTGCTACTGCCTGTGGGGTATTTAAGCGCCTGACTTCCGCTTCCCGGCGCTTCTTTGTCATTCCGTATTACACTGAGCCAGGTATAGCCAGGTACAAGCAACCTTGTGATATTAAACTTGTTTTATGTTCACGAGGGACTTGCTTCGTAGCTTTATTATTTCAGGTATAGGATTATCTCCTCCTGTTAGCTTCGCTGTGCTATTTTGTCCGTGCTGTTCTCACTGAGACAGTTTTTCTTTGGTGGTTTCACTTTTGTTTCACCTTCTTCTGGCCTTGTTAGTTTTATGTGCCGAAGGTGTTCTTTTATTTTTTTGTTTCCCATGTTAGCTCTAGTATTGAGCTCAGAATACTTAGTTTTGTGTTCTTACTCGTGTTACGAGTTCACCCTGTTTTTCTGGGATGATTATTATTTGGCTGTTTTAGCTTCTAGGATTATTCATTTTCTTTTCTACCTTTTTGGGGTTTAATCTATTAGTGGTCCTCACTGTTGTGAGTGACTTTGTTCTGATTCCCATTCCCATTGCATTTGATTTTCCGCCACTGGAAACCATCACAGATTCAAATGGTATGCTTTCCTGGTATTTCATAGAGTTCATGATGCCTTGTACCCTAACAAGGTTCCCATGGCCTTTGGAGGAAAAAAACAGCCCCACAACATCACGGAACCTCCACCATACTTAACAGTGGGGATCAGGTTATTTTCAGTATAGCCCATCCTTCTTTTTATGCCAAACCCACCTTGAGTGTTGGTTGCCGAAAAGCTAAATTTTTGTTTCATCTGACCATAAAACACGGTCCCAGTCAAAGTTCCAGTAGCGTTTAGCAAACTCCAGGCGCTTACGTTTGTTTTGAAATGACAGGAAAGGCTTTTTTCTGGCATGCCTTCCAAATAATTTGTTGGCATGGAGGTGACGTCTAATGGTAGTCGTGATGACCCCAAGATGCTACTTTCCTCTGTAATTCTCCAACAGTGATCTGTTGGACTTGGGTCCTCTTCCAGGCAAGTTTGTAACAGTTCCAGTTGCTTTGAACTTTTTAATTATTGCCCTAACGGTAGATATGGGCCTTTTCAGGTGAGTAGCTTTTTTTTTTTTTTGGCATTCCCTGACTTATTAAGCTCAATACACTTTTTCCTCATTTGATTTGTGTGTTCTCTTATCTTTCCCATTTTAATGTATGAATAAGGGAATATGGCCTCCGTGTCACCTCATATGTATACCCCAGTGAAACAGGAAGTCATGGATTACTGCTCGAAAGTTCCTAAACACTCTGATCAACTTAAAATATAAATGGAAAAAATGCTTCAGTTACATTTTGTTCATAATAATTTATAGGGGTGCCTATAATTGTGGCACACGTGGTTTTGTTAAAAATATTTATTTCTTGATGAGGGATAATTTTTTCTCCGAATAAATTTACTTCAATTAAAGGTTGGATTTTTTTTGGTCATGTTATTGGTTTTGTGTGTGCTAAAAGGTTTTGTACCCGCTAAAGGCCTTAGTAAATCAGGCCCTAAATGTTTCAAACAAGCAGTAACTGCTATTTGAGATTGCTAATCACAGGCTTTACAGTTAAATTTGTTACATTGAAAAAAGATAGGGAAGCCTTAACTTAAAGGGATAGTTAATTTTTTGGGTGTTTTCGATTGGCCCAGAACACTTCAATTAACACCATAGCAGCTTTTACAGCAAGGCCAGTACCTATTTTCTTCATAGTTCTTAAACATTGCAAGCTCTTAACTCCCAGGGACTCCTGTAGTAATGCTGATATAGAAACCTGAGCTACAATTTCATTGAGCGCAGGTTGAATGGCAAAAGAAAATCGCTCCAACTGAATATAACATTAAACATACAACATCTGACTGGTACGCTTGCCCATCATCTGTGGTTATGCCCCAAGCTCCACTCCTTCTGGTCTCTTATATTTGATTATATATCAAAAGCATATAGTAAAACAATAACACCAGACACTTTTCTCGCCATCTTTGGGTTACCTGTGAATTCTGTAATAGATAAACACACTGTTCAGGCCATTTCACTCTGCACTCTGCTAGCAAAACGCCTCAGAGTTGAGCCCTACATTCCAACAATGGCTGAGGGAACTAGGTAATGTTATTCATATGGAGGGTCTTCGTTATCAACTAGCCAACAAAGAAGAGACCTTTGTTAAAATCTGGAAACCGCTCCTCGACAAATGGTCGACATCCCAGCAGGAGTGAACTGATTTATGTACCTCTGGTGCTTGATACGTGTTAAGGTCTTATCCATGGTGCATCACACCCACATTACACCCTCACTGGGATCGCTGTCGATGCTAATGTTAGTATTTTAATTTTAATTTTATTTTTCATTATCTTCATTATAATTTAATTGTTGTTATCATTTCCATTATTATTATTCTTTTTTGCTGTTCTTCTACTGCATTTTAAACTGGGCACTTCCTTCTGTTATTTTAACGCTGCCATTGTAATGTAAAAACCACATGCCCTTAAAAAAACAAAAAAAAAACATACAACATCTGGAGGCATAACATCATTGTACAGGCAGCTTTGGAGTTACTTGAAGTGTTTTCTTGCTTTAGACCACAAACCCTGAATGCCCATTGTAAAGCCGTCAGGTAGTCAGAAACATTAACCATCCAAAACACCCTTCATCACACACAAAAATCTCGACCAATTTGTAACAAAAAACATAGTTAGCCTCATATAAAAAAAAAAAATCGAAACAACAGAAAATTAACCATACCTTTGCATGGCCTTGTTTTTTTTTGGTTTTTGTTTTTATCCCCGAATCCCACACAACCATAGTTTGAGAACTGCTGGACTAGACCACAAGATACCATTCTGATAGAAAGGCAGAGTGTTATTAAATTACCGCTATTATTGTGTTACCACTCAGATTGTCCTGTGGTGTGGTCTCTGTGGCTGTGTCATGGTACCTGTATCGACTGCCTGCCATCCCACAGTAAAGGGAGTCCTCGCTTGGATGATGTAGCCGGTGATGGGGCTACCATTATCTCTGCCAGGACTCCAGGAGAGCTGAGCAGTGCTGTCTGTGATCTCCTCCACTGCTACACTGTCCGGGGCGTTTGGAGGACCTGACTCAATCAGACAATTAGCAAAGATAGCTTTCACATCATTGCCCAGCAACACCCCCACAAGTGCCATCAGTGTGCACTGCTTCAAATATAATCTTACTTTCCTATTCTTTCTGGGAAAAGGCTTTCTAATTCTAATTCTAAAGGAAGAGCACATACTGCAGAGTCCCTCTTTACCTTCTGGGGCGACCTGAAGACGCATCTATTCAGGAAATACCTCACCTTTCGCCACCCTGATTCCAATTGCCCTCTTCCAAATCTGTCTTCTATCTATTCTAAAAAATAAAAAAAAACCTCTACCTTCCTTCCCACATGTTAATTCTTGTGACAAAGGATTACCTATCATGGGTGTGTTATGGCCTGTCCATTACACCCCTTAATTGCTACTTGGAATGTTGGTGATTCACGAACTTAGGCCTTTTTTTTTGTGCACTAATTGTAAGTCACTCTGGATAAGAGCGTCAGCTAAATGCCTAAAATGTTAAATCTCCTTACTGGTCCTTACCCAGACTTCCAGAGCATATGTGTGCAATTTTGTTGACTTCCAAAGAATGTTCATTGCTGCCTTACAGTCTCTTTGCCCCAGACTTGGTGTAATCTGGAGGTTTGTTGTGCCATTTTACCCATGTGCAAATGAGGCAATTAAACACATTTCCTATGATTCATTATCTCACACACAACACCTTCTCAGAGCATCGGAAATGTAACATGCCTGCATACCAATTCAGACCTCTAGATAATAATAACAATGGTGAAATGTAATGCAAAAAATAAAGTCAAAACAATGTTATGCTCTATTATTCTAAACCTGCTTTTGATATCAAAAGAACAACAAAATACATAGTCTATTAATACTTCTGCAGTATGACCACTGCTGTTTTGCATCATGCAATAGAAACATTCAAGGTTTTACAATCGTTGCTCAATATTTCCAGCACCGAGATCTTGAGATTTCACTTGCTGCAATATACGATTATATACGATTTGGCATCTAAACATTATACATTTTTGAAAACCTTTTTGTAGTTTAATTGAAAGGTATTTCTCATTTTTAAACATGTTAGCTTGCTTTCAGAAGATGCTTTGATAAACGGCTATATTAACGTGGACTCATTAACACATACAAGTTAATCATGCAATTTAGGCTCCAGTTTCAGATTCACTTCATTATATTCATGGATTCTGATTTGCTCATTGTGCTCGGATGAAATCTTGCCAGACTACTGAGGTTTAACACAAACAGTCTGCGCTGTAAACACCTGCATTAAAATGTCTTTCTGAGTCAATGATGCGGACAGAAAAAAAGCTGAGATTTGCATTGATCCACATTGGAGGAAGGATGTATCCAAGCAAAAAAGAAAGATACAGTGGAGTCAACTGAACTGCATAACGGATTATCACATAATTTGGGTATTTGCATAGAATTGCCAAATCCCAAACCTTTTCCCATTCATTCCATTAGCATTAAAAAAATTGCATATTTCAGATATTCGCATTGAATGATGTCTAATTACACTGGCAGATGCGGCATACATAAACCAACAATTGCCCCTATAATGACACAAAATGGGCAAAATTTACGAAAGTAGGCAATAGTTTCTATTGAAAATCATGTCCATAGCGGACCCCTGAGTGGGGGCTCATTCTTTCTGAGTTCACAGAAGTATACAACGTCCTTTATCAGACCTTCATATTATCATGCACTTCATATGAAAGTTGTACAGTATAGGGTCGATTTACTAAAGGTTTAATTGACTAAAACGTACAAAGTCAGAGGTGATCAATTAAACAGGTGTAAAGAGGACTGCGTGTGTTAAAATTGATAGATACATGTATTTTTCATTTTTGAAAAGGTTAGCGTGAATGAATATCCAAAATTGGGCGTCCCTATGTTTTTTTGCGAAAGGAGGTCATGCAAATAGTTTATTTGAACACATGTAATGTGATTTACTAAGCCGGAAAGCAAGTTTGGGAAACGTATTTGCATGTGCATTTTAGTACAAATGGATAGCAGGTATTAAAAGACATGCAATCGATAAGATGACGGCTGTCGTAGCACGTAGGCTACTGGTGTGTTTGGAATATCCATATCTGAACGCTCTGAATGATTGCGTAACAATGGGGGCTAATTAACTGGCCCATTCTACTTAACGCTCAAAATACACAAGAAGAGAAATTGTGGATACATACATAATGAACAGTAAGAGTAAATTGTGTTACAGAATACAAGAGCAACTAGTATTTTAATTAAACAAGCAATACCCTACAACTTCTATTATAACAAACCGTGAATAACAAAGCAAATAAAAACTTTTCATCAAAAACCAGCAACATAAAGCGCATCATCAGATGAAAATGTGATTTAAAGTGACATTAATGGCACGAGTAGCATAGTATAGGCTAAGTATAGTTATGATGATTTCAGTACTGACAAACATCTCTACCTCCCGGGAGAAACTAAGAGACCTGATCCTGATATTTTATTGGATGACTGTTAGAGTTTTTCATATTATTCTACATGACTTTGGCAGTGCTTTGAAAAAAACCAAGAAAACTGTGAAATCCTGTAACACTTTGTTTACTGTGAAAAAAATATGTATAGGTAAAATGTTTGTAAGTAAAATAATAATAAAATAACAATAATTCCCTAAAATAACATGATTTATAAATTTATACGTTTTTTATTGGCAACGTTCATGCTAGTCTTTTCACCGTTTTCTCACAGTTTTTTTACAGTGTGACCATTCCAAACACGCAAAATCTCTCATTTAAATATGGCCGTTTGCAGCCAGAGTAGTTTACATAATGACTCCGCAGCGTGTGAAATGATAACACGTGCAAATATTTTGGCTGCGCATGAAAAATAACGCCCTTTTATTTGGGAACTTAATAGGTATTTGTGTGTATTGTTTGTTCTGTCCTGGCTTCCCCTCCCCACCGTCATACAGTACTATTCATCTGGGCTCCTCCGTCAAATCGACTCGAGATAATCACATAAAATTGGCTGACAAACAGGTTATGCAATTAAGAAGATTCTATTGTATATTTTTTGTACACTCCTAAATTTTCTTATTCTCCCACAAACGGTACAAATATTCCCTTTAAAAAAAACAGGATTTAATTGAAAACGTCAGTTTTCCTGGATGTGTTTAATCAGTATAGTGTAATGAAGAATTTCAGTGGGGGGAATTTCAGCCCTGGAGCTTACACAGCTGCCTCTTACCTTTCACAATCAAGATTGCAGCAGCTGACAAACTCTCCACATCTGTATCAACGATGCAGACGTACTTTCCACCGTGATTCAGCTGGATGTTTCTGATCATCAAATCCCCCGCAATAATCTACAAAACAAGAAAGCCACAGCCATAGGACCAGTCAGGGCCAGACTTATCGTAGGATTGGACTTTCCAATACACCTTGGGTAATGAAGAAAAATACGTAGCGAAAAGCTGTTGCTTGGAAATGGTTACCATGCCTCCCCTTTGTTTCAATGGCAAAGCTTGAACATTCCATTTACTCAGCATGAGCATACGGTTGGTGACCGTAACTAAAATGAAAAAAACCTCGTAATTGTTAATAAAACAAAAACAAAAAAACATGAATATCCATTTACACACATTTAAAATGAAATGGCGTTGTATTCATTCATCGTGAGGTTATATAATGAGGTTGATCATAATTAAAACACGTAAACAAATGTGCAGACTAGGGGTTTGCCGACCGTCAGGTTTGCCTGAGACCAGTTACCATGTAGAAGCATCAAATTAACACACAAAATCAGTGTAGCCTATTACATTCAACTTCATGATTATAATGACATACAACAAGAAAAATAGTGTGAAGGCACCTATATAACATTCATCTCACACTTGAGAAGTTCTCTCTCTCTCTGAATTCTAATTTACCCTTCAATTAGATTTTTTTTTAGCACTGCACATGTAGTACTTTAGTCTATTTAAATTCACGATATGGCAAATGTGGCCATAATGAATCTAGTCTTCTCCGATGAAAAAAGTTATATTTTTTAAATTCTGTCCTAAATTCTGCTTTAAATTTTTCTCTCCCCTATTTTTGCAACTTTAGCTCTTTTCCACAGTGGTAGTGAAACAGCAGAAACCAAATACCCTGATGGAAACTAGTCCTGATCTCAGGTTATCAGAGACACAAACGAATTTTCTGGTGTCATGATACTACCTGTTGGAAGAAAAAGTGAAGACCCACCCTAGCCAGTAGTAGTTGTCTTCTAAGATGACGACAGAACAAACTACAAAACGTTTTTTTAATTAAGCAGGTGAAAATGCACAGAAATATTTTCTTAAACTTATCAATAGGCTAATAGTTGATATTATATGTCTTATTTTTGCAACCTCTCAAGAGAAAACTATTTACAGAACTTCTTTATAGCAGACAAACTGGCAGCAAAATATTTTTCAAATTTTTTCTTCAGCTGAAACTAATCTAATTTGATCTGAAAACACATACACAAACGTTTGCAATTAAGCAAAAACTGTGACAAAAGCCACTATCTACAACTTCCAATATGTTTTGAACAGCAAGCGAGGTTTCTGGTTTGTTATAGAGATAAGGGTGGTCCGACTGTGTACCTCATCCAATCGTGGGAGCAGAACTGCTTTACGCACATCATTCGAATATGTGCCCCTGTAACTGCCTCTCCGATTATGGATAATAGCTCCCCGCGATCAGCTACACGTCTGTAAAAAACCCATTATCAGTAAGGGATACCTGTTTTGTATGAATACTTGTATTCGGCCAACCCCGAGTGCAGACTATTAGAAGAAAAAAAAAAGAAGCCTTTTAATGCCTTAAAAAAAAAAAAAAAAACTAAAATATATATATAGTTGTAAACTTGCCTGACAACTTTTATTAGGACACCATCTGTAATGCACATGCTGTACACGCAATTACAAATGACACATAATCTAGAAATCCAAAGTAAAATACCCACACCTAACAGAGCTCCTTTCCTTAATTCTCAAATGAGTTTGCCATAACTTGTGTCACAACATCCTTTCTTTTTGCGATAATCTGTATTTCAAAATCAATTCAATGGTTGAAAAGAAATCAAGTGGATGAGTATGATTACAAAAGATACTCTTTGGTCCAAAATGCATTGGTCTTTTCTGCACAAGCAACAGGGACACCATAGTTAGGAGAGGAAGGCAGGTTTTCATTAACCCTGAAGTTGTAGCGGATATCTTTGCGAATTGCAAGCCACAATTTAAAAAAAAAAAAAATGTTGTTAAAAAAAAAGTAATTAAAATTCAAAAATAAAATATATACATATATACAGTGCCCTCCACTATTATTGGCACCCCATGGATAACTTGAGGGGTTTCTTCTCCTGAGTTATTTTTCCATAGAGTTCAATCGAAAAATTTGTCAGGAGAAACAACCCTTAAAGTGATCCATCCATATCTACTGCATATCTGGCAGCAGAGTGATGGTTTGAGGCTCGTTTGATACCTCAGACCCTTGATGACTTAAAGCCATTTTACCAACCATGTATTCCATACTGTTCCAGCATAATTTACAGCTAAATATAGTCCCACTCCCCAATTCCCATAGAGATCCATTCAAATGCAGAGACGTTATAGTATCGCTTGTAAGAGTACCAGAAAATAAGATATCAAGAGTCACAGACATCAGGAAGTCATGGCATGCAAAGAATATGCAACCAAATATAAAAAATTATTACTTTATTCTATATGTAAATGCAGGGGTGTCAATCATTGTGGCACATGTGATTTTGTTAAAAATAATTATTTCTTGATGAGGGATTTTTTTTCTCACAATAGATTTACTTCCATTAAAGGTCGGATTTAAAAAAAAAAATTCAGTGTGAAATTAAGATAATTCACCAAACGATAATTTTTTTATAACCCTTTTTACTCATCTTTAACAGGGGTGCCAATAATAGTGGAGGGCACTGTATGTATGAATCAGCCAGTGAAAGCAGTTGAATATCACTTTTGTAAAAAGACCCCTGATTTAAGATTAAATATTTTTTGATACATAAGCAGTTCTCCAAATCCATACATAGAGTATAAAAGAGATGAATGCACATGAACTGTGAAGGAATTTTATAAATGTCATCAATTAAGCATTCTGTTGAATTTACTCAATATTCCGTATTGTGCAACATCCTCTTATTTGCATGGGCTCTTCTGGACATTTGAATAGTTGTTATTGACATTTGCTCTATGAGCATAATACACAGCTATAGAAACGAAGCACTATCAAACATTTTCAGTAGCTTATGATGTGCACTTCAGTATTATCTAAATAAAGTAGATAAACTTGTATTCCTACACAAACAGAAAGACAGACAACAGATATATATATAAATACGTCCTTATGTTTTATTCTAGAATATACCTAAGGGAGTATCTAGAACAGTTCTACTATGCCAACATATACATATGTGTATATGGCACATATACATGTACATATAAATATACTGTACACATACATATACCGACTTCCAACACATTCTGTAAAAGTCAAACACATCCGTAAACAAAAAAAAACAGACAAAAATATGGGGAAAATTAATGCTTAACTTAAAATTTCATCATTATTGCCCATGAAACTTTAAATGGGTTTAATTGTTCATTTCAAATTAAAATATGTAACCTCTGGGATGGGTGGAGGGTGACTTAGGCTAGCATGCATGTCTGCTTGAACACTTGACTAAAACAAACATTCCTATTGGATATTTTTCAGCCCCCGTGGCTCCCATCCTCTCAAGCAATGTACAGGAACCAACAAAACAAACACACACTGGCTAATTGGCAAGATGATGCAAATTAATCCCTAATTACATAAACAGGAAAGGAAATGCAGGCAGCCTAGCACAGTAATAATATTGTTCTAAATAAAATGCAACATGTAACAAAGCCAAGGGGGAAAAGAAGAAAAGAAAGAAAAGAAGTAGAGGTTGTGCTAAAGCAGGTAATATCGTCAATATACACATCTAACATGACGGCTCAGAAAGGTGTTTTACTCAGTTGAGGGAGAGGATATCTCAAGAAAAGGAAAACATAATTGAGTGTGCCGTTCACTAACAGGACTACAAAAGGGACACAGGCGAACTATGTGCCTAAACCTCACATTCGTTTTCACAATGCTAAATAAGCAGACAATCTAAATAAATGCAGACGTTCATCAGCGAGGGTGTGTGTTTTTAACACCACCGAAGCAATTTTTCAACCCATTTCCACCTCCGGGAAAATGTGCGACAATATATTTGACAGGCTCTGTCACAGTCAAACTTAACCTTGAGGATTATTTTGAAATAGAAAGTTGGTCTGAAATGATTCGCCCACAAGCTTTCCCGGTTTGCGACACTGAAGTCATGCCAGATTTCATAAACCTCTGAGTCTATGGGTAATGGACATAGGGTATGCTTCAACCACTCCACAACTACACAAGGGTGCCTGAAGAGAGCTTACATTTGGGAAGAAGTGACAAAGCAAAGCAATATTTATATGGCTAAAGGCTAGTTTCTCTTTGACAAATCACAAACTCCAGCCATGCCTCCTGCCCTGAAGTCCCTAACCAGCAGCGAGTGGTAAATGATTGGTTTATTCTTTCCCTTGGCAGTCAAAAGAACTACGAGGCAGATCTTCTTTAATTATGATAATTAATTCATCAGAAGCTGTTAAGAGGAGATGGTAATCTGTTTGAGCTGAAGCTACTAAAAAAAAAGAAGAAATCTGAGCACAAGCGAGTGACATTTGAAGTTGTTGAGCATTTTGTGTGTGTGTGTGTGTGTGTGTGTGCATGTATGTATGTGTGTGTGGGTGCGCATGTGAAAAATTAGGCCTAAACTTTCAATAACAAATGTAAGCCAGTTTACATGAGTTCTCATAGCTTGGGACCCCTTTTAAACTTGTTTTAAAAAAAATAATTTTCCTATTTTAATTGCCCCAATGTCTAATTTTACCCTTCTGGTGTAGTGGAAGGACTGAGGTAAAAAAAATTAATCCGTATTGGCCTCTACCTAGGTTTGATGGTGGGGACAATTAACCCTTTTTTGGACATGGAGGTGCATCCCAAAAAGAACAGGTTCAGGTTCAGGTTAATTTTAATGATAGACCTTGAGGACGCAGAACATGAAAGCGCAACACAAGCACAGCAAGGAAGTCAGTGGCTCCATATCCTTATCTGTGTGACTCACCCCTCCAACTCTTTCGAAATGATCCCCATCCTTGTTGAAGTCGATAAGTTGCCCATTAAAAGCCCAAGAGAAGGACACATCAAGGGCCGGGTCGCAGGCGATCTGACAGGGCAGCACAATGCTCTCCCCTACAATGATCTCCATGTTTGTTGGGCCTTGGGTGATCCTCGTGGGCTCTGTTCAAATCACGGAAACACATGTTACTTTTTTTCTTTGTTTGCTTATATTTGTTGTCAGCAGCACTGCCTAACACCGTCCAGACTAGAAAGCAATTACAGTGTGATAGCTATGAAATCACAACCATAAAGTCACCTAACAAGCTATTTTCTCAAATTATATTTCAGTACACTTAATCAATGATTAGTTCATTGCACTATAACAAATGTTGCATAATGTGTGATGTGCTTGTGCAAGACAGAAGTGCTGGTACAGGTCAAAAGTGATTATTGACCATATTCACACGGCAGCCATGTTGCTCTTACGCCACGCTTGGGGTGGGAAACTCCACCTGGAAGAGCTTGCAAACCACTATAAAAGTACGATATTCTTCTGTTGTATGCCAGGCTTCAAAATGTATAAACATTGGGAAGCTCTCTTTTCACTGTTTCCCAATATAAAAAGCACTGCAAAACAAATTGATTTCTAAAACCCAAGGAGATTTTGGACCGTATTTTAAAGGGATATTTCACTTTTGTGTGACAAGTAATTTTAGATAGTCTTCCCCATTGTATTTGCATAGCGAGAATAGCCTGCTACCAACATCAGCTCAGGCTGCAATTCGTAGCCTATAAATGTCGGGAGTCAAACAGAAATTCCACAGTGGCAACTGCAACAGCACTGAATGGAGAAGTAAGCTAGATTTGTAGCTGCCTTGCTTACCTAATTTAGTTACATGTTTGAGAGATTATTACCGTAAAGGGATATTTCACTTTGGTATAACACAAGTCATTTTAACGCTAACAGCATTGCCGTTCCTCTCTATAGTCAGGCTCCACATTCACTCCCATTCATTTGCGGGCTGGTCAGGGCCAGTCTGGGGAGAGTGTGTTTATGTTAAAAATGGATATTCCACCAAAAAAAGGCGTTTGTCATTATCATGTTTATTTTAGCCATAGAGATATTTGTTTCCTGACTGAGAGAACTAAACTGATGAACTGAAGTAGACAGCAAAGATCAGACAGTGAATGAACCAGCTGACACATGATGGTCCAGATGGACTACTGCTACTTTGTGAAACTGATCCACAAACCCCCACCCCCCACAAACCCTTTCCCTCATGTCAGCAGTTAGAAGGAAACAGGTGAAGCTATACCAATGTATGTAAAATACACCTTCATTTACTCAATACATTTTGACAGCCTCAAGACTGAATTGTTAAACCCAAAGGTTATAAATAGCTACATAATGCAGCTGCAAGGCGCCCAAAAGCATTTTTTAATAAATACATTTCAAAGAGAAAAGAAAAACCGGAGATAATCCAATTCTTCAGATATGCTTGAGGTCCACCCCTTGGAGATAATCTCTAAATTCGTATGTTGTTTTAGAGACACGAGGTGTTCTTGTATTGTAAAACAAGAGACATACTGGCAAGCTTTCCTGCACACCAAAAACAAAATAAACCACGAGAGACTCATAATGGTTGCAGGGGATTTTAAGACACACGCACACACACACACACACACACACACACACACACATTTAATAATTACATTCATCGTCGTCATAATCATTATGATCATCATCATCATCATCGTAAAAGTGACATTATGCAACGCTTACCTGTAATTAGCAGTCTCCCAGTTGTGCTCGCAATTCCAAACTGGTTTTTGGCTACACAGGTGTAGCTCCCCCCATCTTTCCTGGTGACATTGGATATTCTCAGCGTTCCATCAGAAAGGAGAGCGATCCTGAGGGAAAGAGGGACAGTCTTGTAATAAATACTAATTCTGATCGATTCATTAATAATTATGATACTACTCTCTACTATTAATACATTTATTACACATGCATTTTTACATGCATTTATCCAGAGCGACTTACACAACTTTTCTTTTTTTTTTTTTTTTTATATTATATTATATATACAGCCAGCTGGATATATACTGAAGCAATTCAGGTTAAGTACCTTGCTCAAGGGTACAACGACAGTGTCCTACCTGGGAATCGAACCTGCAACCTTTCAGTTACAAGGCCAGTTCCTTAACCATTATACTACACTGCCCCCTTAATAATAATCGTAATAATAATAGACATAAACTGCTTATCTTCTCTCTCTCTCTCTCTCTCTGCACACACATGCGCACACACACACGCACACACATTCAGAATCACACAAATTGATTTACTATTGGTCTACAAGATAAACCCATTATGAATCATCACAAATCTACAATTTCAACAAGCATTGCACATATCTGGAATACAATTCCACATTTGGGAGCAAATAAAAATTAAGCTTTAGAGGACAATGACAATCTAACCATGGGATGTTTCCCTGGAATGGGAGCATGTCTTGTGAGAGGAATGATGTTAGTGCTTACCTCAAACAAGCAATGCTTTTTTTTCTGTAGGTGCAAATTACATATAAAGAGGAATGTCTGGGTTGGAATACATGCTAGTACATTTTCTGTTTCCCTGAGGACTGGCTTGCAAAATATAGGAGAATCGAACACAGGATGTGTCAAATTGGAGGTAGCAGAAACATGTTCTTGACTAATTTTCCCACCTAAACTCACTGAAATTTTTTTTGTATGCCTTTCAGCTATAAGACATTGCTGGAATCAGATGATAATGGTGACAACAACTTAAGGCTCCTGCTAAAGTATGACAACCTTTAAATGTCATTCAAATATGGTCAAATATGCTCCAAAAATAAAGCATTAAAGCAATTTGCCATTCTGTTGATAAAACCATGTATTGACCGATTAACCGATGACTGAATTAAGGCACGTAACCTCAGGTTTCTATGTTACAAGAGACTGCTTTTCGATTCAGTGCCAATAATCTTTTCTTTGAAGCCTTTCTTCTAAAATCCTATTGGATAGCTTCAGTCAGCACCCTGCTCCGGCTCCACCATATTCCATTCATCAAATTCACCTTAACCTGTGAATGCAATATCAGGCTGTTTTTCTGCATATACCTTTTAGTGTTCTCTAGGAAATACAACAGATAACAACATTTTGACAAATCATTGACAAACTTTTTTTTTTTTAAAGTGTTTTTTAAATGTGTTTTTTGTTTTCCTTGTTTCTGTTCCCAGTATGTAATTCCACTGGCTAAGGGCATCCTCTTCCGTATGCAGGCAAGAACTACCAGCACTGATGGTGATCAAGGTTATAATTATGCATCTGGAAACCGACTGTCACAATGTCTTAAACTACCCTCAGAAAATAAATAAAGTTTTGCTTAGGTCAAACTTCAAAGCGACACATTATTGTAAATCTCATCACAGAGGCCTGGGTTCAAATCAAGGGTACTGTTTTACTTCAACTTACACATGAAAGTGTTTTTTAATGTTTTTTAATGTATAAAGTTTGAACACTTGCCATTATTTTTGAGTCGAATGTTCCAGTGTTAATTTTGGCATTGTTTGAAACTGACTTTTTTGTTTTAGTCATGTGATGCAAGTCAGTTTTAATCACACTTAGTCAATTTTATCTTTCAGAGTTTTAGTTTATTTTAGTTGACAAAAAAACTATCTGGACATTTTCATCAAGAGATAGGGCTAACTATTTTCTCTTGTTTCTGGCTTGAGGGATAATGTAATACATATGCAGAAATATTTCTTCAACTGTCCAACACTATATTTTTTATTTTATAGATTGATGATATCCACATTTAAGTTGTAGGCTAATGCTGA
>CM040396.1:32602747-32663747 GCA_022702515.1 Ilyophis sp. 1 JC-2022
TGGAATGGGAGCATGTCTTGTGAGAGGAATGATGTTAGTGCTTACCTCAAACAAGCAATGCTTTTTTTTCTGTAGGTGCAAATTACATATAAAGAGGAATGTCTGGGTTGGAATACATGCTAGTACATTTTCTGTTTCCCTGAGGACTGGCTTGCAAAATATAGGAGAATCGAACACAGGATGTGTCAAATTGGAGGTAGCAGAAACATGTTCTTGACTAATTTTCCCACCTAAACTCACTGACAATTTTTTTGTATGCCTTTCAGCTATAAGACATTGCTGGAATCAGATGATAATGGTGACAACAACTTAAGGCTCCTGCTAAAGTATGACAACCTTTAAATGTCATTCAAATATGGTCAAATATGCTCCAAAAATAAAGCATTAAAGCAATTTGCCATTCTGTTGATAAAACCATGTATTGACCGATTAACCGATGACTGAATTAAGGCACGTAACCTCAGGTTTCTATGTTACAAGAGACTGCTTTTCGATTCAGTGCCAATAATCTTTTCTTTGAAGCCTTTCTTCTAAAATCCTATTGGATAGCTTCAGTCAGCACCCTGCTCCGGCTCCACCATATTCCATTCATCAAATTCACCTTAACCTGTGAATGCAATATCAGGCTGTTTTTCTGCATATACCTTTTAGTGTTCTCTAGGAAATACAACAGATAACAACATTTTGACAAATCATTGACAAACTTTTTTTTTTTTAAAGTGTTTTTTAAATGTGTTTTTTGTTTTCCTTGTTTCTGTTCCCAGTATGTAATTCCACTGGCTAAGGGCATCCTCTTCCGTATGCAGGCAAGAACTACCAGCACTGATGGTGATCAAGGTTATAATTATGCATCTGGAAACCGACTGTCACAATGTCTTAAACTACCCTCAGAAAATAAATAAAGTTTTGCTTAGGTCAAACTTCAAAGCGACACATTATTGTAAATCTCATCACAGAGGCCTGGGTTCAAATTAAGGGTACAGTTTTACTTCAACTTACACATGAAAGTGTTTTTTAATGTTTTTTAATGTATAAAGTTTGAACACTTGCCATTATTTTTGAGTCGAATGTTCCAGTGTTAATTTTGGCATTGTTTGAAACTGACTTTTTTGTTTGTGATGCAAGTCAGATTTAATCACACTTAATCAATTTTATCTTTCAGAGTTTTAGTTTATTTTAGTTGACAAAAAACTATCTGGACATTTTCATCAAGAGATAGGGCTAACTATTTTCTCTTGTTTCTGGTTTGAGGGATAATGTAATACATATGCAGAAATATTTCTTCAACTGTCCAACACTATATTTTAGATTTTATAGATTGATGATATCCACATTTAAGTTGTAGGCTAATGCTGAGTGACTGGCTGATGCAGCACTGTTTAATTATTAATAAGTAATAAGTTGAGACATGAAACATTATTTCTTTGCCATATTTGTATTGATTTATTGAATCCACCAAAACTGCCATACATTGTTATAAGGCATAAGCATGGCCTAAATTTCTGCATAACACAGGTTACTTTATAAGTCCACATGCACACTGCAGCAATTCGTGCAACAGTATTTTGTGGTAAAACTCTGTCTGCCTAGGATAGAAACATGTGCCTTGTTGTTTGCCCAAACTTCTTGTGCCAACAAATAGTCAAAATGTTTCGACATTTTAAGTGAAACATTACATGCAGTGAAATTGCGTCTACGTAGACTGGATTTCGCTTACCAAAGCAATTACTTTTGAGAAATGCATCCACGTTAATCCATTTCCATATTGTTTGTCTTTGAATTTACAACTGAATCAAGTATAAAAAATTATGAAATAAGATGTTATATGGCACGTCTATGTTCTAGACGCATTTTAGTTGGGTTAAAAAAAGAGCTAAAAGAGATCTTAGATCTGATTTAGCAGCTCCTTGGATGATCTAGTGCCCAGTGGGGATTATGATACAAGCTATGGTAAAGGCATTAAATCTCTAAGCGGACGGTTAATAATGCTAGAATGCATGGCATATGGTAGCTTAAATGTATTGCATAGATAACTGTGAGCAGAACTGCTCCAAACTTTAATAATAAGATACATTTTTATTGCATTATAGCCTACAGCCTGACACAGTGCAATAGCTTAGCTATGACTTGGTTATATCATATGCACATCTAATTCTATAACGGTGGATCACACTACATTCTCAATAAAACTGATTTCCTGGAAGCTATTTTTCCCCAGCAACGAGCAGGCTAACCCCAGTAAACTTTTAAATGTTGGCTAGGAGTTGGTAAGAAAAGCGAAGGTAGGCCTATCTATACGTATAAAAAGCCACGTGGAATACAATTTTCTCATTTCATCTCATTTTGTAATTATAGCTGAGCTATATTTCTACAGCATGCAATGTCGCACCTGGAACAAGAAACTATGGGTTTGCATTCATTATTACTTGTCAGTTACGTTTACCCCATGCACGGTCACCCCCTAGTAATTGACGTCCCAATTATAGTAGGTCCTATATTTCCCTGAAATTATGAATTAATTGTCGTTTTTGAAATAAATATGCCTTGAAATAAACACAACTTTAAATATGCCTTGAAATAAATAGGCCCTACGCCTTGAAATAAATATGAGTAGAAATAAACACCGCAATAAAATACAGTGGTGTTCGAACGTACTCATACCCCTTCACTTTTTGCACATTTTATTGTGTTGTAGATTTAATTTTAAATTGATAAAATTGCTATCAAACGAGCACCAAATCATCACTCTGTTGCCAGATAGATAGATAGAGTTCTTACTCATTTTCCTATAGAGCTCTATGGGGAAAAAAGTCAGGAGAAGAAACCCTTAAAGTGATCCATCCATATATACTCCAAATCTGGCCGTAGACTGATGGTTTGGGGCTTGTTTGATACCTTAGACCCTTGATGACTTACAGCCATTTCGCCAGTTATGTGTTCCATACTGTACCAGCGAAATTTACAGCTGAATCTAGTCTCACCCCTCAATTCCCATAGAGATCCATTCAAATGCAGAGAGGTTATAGTATCGCTTGTAACAGTACCTGGAAATAAGATATCGAGAGTCTTTTGATGTTGAAGTAACAGCATGCAAAGGATATGCAACCAAATATAACATATGATACTTTAAAAATATGATAAAGCAAAGGGTATGAATACTTATGAAAATGAGAGATTTCAGTTTTGGATTTTTAATAGATTTGCAAAGATTTCTAAAAACATGTTTTCAATTTGTCATTATGGGTTATTGAGTGTAGATTGATGGGCAAAAATGGCAATTTTATCCATTTAAAATGAAATCTACAACACAATAAAGTGTGCAAAAAAGTGAAGGGGTATGAATACTTTCGAGCACCACTGTAAATAAAAGAGACGTAAAATAATGATAGGGGGGGGGGGTGACGACATATATAACGCAATATTTTGCGATACGAAAACGTGACGATATGCATCGTGGAGCTTAAAAATGTATTGCGAAACGAGCATGACTACCGGTAATTCACAAATTCACATAACCACATATTTTCATCTTCTATCACACCCTTTGTGCACAAGAGAGCGCCATCAACAATTTATGTTAGTAAAGTTATTTTGACGCACAACACGCACACACACCGAAAGCGCAAGACTGTTTATGCCCAGCTAGCTGAGAAACCTGCACAGTGCACACTTGCAGCAGAATCAGGTTGGCTTATGTATTTTAAATGGGGTGTGTGAATTAGTCAATGTATAATTCTAAAATTACTCAAGTAACGTTACATTATTTGTGACCTGCTCTATCAAAATCAGTTGCACTGACCCCCAAACACATTTTGGGCTTTATACTACCTGAGGGAGGAAAATGTCAGCTTTCTAATGATACCAAAATGATCTCTCTGATCCAAATATCAAGCGAATTACATTGCGTTACATTTGGAATGCATCTTAAGACGCGCATATCATGAAAGCCAAGACATTTTTAGAGTAAAATCAGATTAAACCCAATGCATTAGTTTGTAGCTGTGAAAGCAGGATAGCCAAGCTACCTCGGTGCCTAGTGAGCGAGTGTTCTCCACTGCGGGGGACATTGTAAATGCTCAAAGATCTGTGCTACTGCCTGAAAATGTTGATATGTTAATTTTGCTGAAGAATAACATGTCCATATCCTTGACTCGCAACAGGTAATCAGTTTGAATGTCTAGCTTTATGTTGGTATTTTTGAAAGTGCAATTTTGGCTACTACATAGGCCTAGTAGCTTATATTTTCTTAAAGTCATAAAATAATATGTTTTAAGAGAACATTCTTTAACTTAAAAAGTACTAAAGTATTTCTAATTTAATTTCATAGTGCAGTGTTATTTTAACAAGGCTATCTTCCATGTATGTTTCATCCCTCCCATGATGGGATGATGAGTAAGTAAACTTTCAGTCTTGTTCAGCCATACTTTGTGGTAAAAATTGTCCTCCTAGTGCATTTTTTGCCTTGGGAATAAACTAGTAATCTTGCTCAATTAAACATTGTCTTCATCTGAACTTAATTTTTAATACTGTGAACATATTGTATCGTGAAACCAATATCGTGTATCGTATCGTGAGTTGAGTGTATTGTCCCACCCCTATGAATATGTATTTATTTAATTGATTATTTATTTAATTCATTGTTTAAATTCTGTCACATTTTGTCTTCCATACCAATCAACTCACTATCATATCTCAAAATCCATTTATAATACGTTGAGTGAAACAGCAGGTGGGATACTGTGCAAAAATAAAGCACAAATGCAAAAAAAAATGTGTAGTTGGCAAGCTTTTTGAAAAATTACCTTGGCATAAATATCTGCATGATGTAACTTTAGGTGCCTCTTCAGATTTGTGGTGTTTATGACCGCATATTTCTTCTCCCACTACAACAACAGTACATTTGGTTTTCCGTTCCCTCTCATCGTATATGAAGTGAGTCCATATATCCATCCTTTTCTTCCTTCCAACTTCTAACATACTAGTGTGGGCCTATGCTAGTATTATCTGTCACCCCCTCATGTTAGTTGCGTTGCTTCTTTGAAGTTTGCGCGAATAACAGGATGTTGCCCAGGTAGGCAGAGAGAGGAGTGAATCCAATCAATGACGAGAATGCATATTCCTCATTTGACGTCACCTCTCTTTTGAGGTCTAATAAATTAGATTTCGTTACTGTTTTTATCTATCTATTTTTACTTCAACGATAACATAAACAAATTAAGTCACGTTTTAATTTTTAAATATATGTTTTAATCTTGTTATTTTCTGTCAACGATGATAAAAACTGATTTAGTCACAGTTTTTATATTCTAATATCCTTTTTTGTCATATCTTTTTTGTCAACAATATTAGGAAGGGATTTAGTCTCAGTTTTTATTCTCTAAAAACTATTTTCTCATATAAAATTTTGGTATTCATGAAAAAAAAAAATTCCACTAAAATGTTTATATTTTTATGGGTTGACAAAATTAAAACTGAAATGTTGCTTTAGGCCAGGCCACAGTAAATAAACAAAACAAGCAATTCCATAAACAGCCACACAAAAAATGTGACAGTTAATGGGTGATATTTCATGAAGACGCAATTGCCTTATTCATGCATATACAGTAAGCACTGGCCCAATACACAAGTTCTATCTTTTCCTTCTTGTGCTTTTAGGTATAGGTAATGTTAAAACGGTCTCAGTGTTCAGTGTAACTACAACGGACTTGGGCTTCTGGTAATTCATCCTAATTAAATTAATCTAATCTAATTACTATTATGGCGTTAGACACATTTTAATTAAAGTTTAAGACCCCCTCGCTTTACGCACTGAGACCAACTGAATATAATTCCCAATCCCAACTCAGCAATTAATGGATCAAGGGGAAAATAACACAGAAAAGGTAAAAGAGCTATGTATATATTCTCTCCTTAATACAGTCAAGCCGGAAAGTCTGAACACCCCTTTCACCTTCTCCACATTTTATTACATTACAGACATATTCTACAATAGATTGAGTTCATTTTTTGTCTCAAAATATTCTACACAAAATAGCCCATAATGACAAAGTAAAAACATGTTTTTAGAAATTTTTGCAAATGTATTAAAAATCGAAAACTGAAATCTTTCATTTACATAAGTATTCATACCCTTTGCTTTAACATATTTTTAAAGTATCATATTTAATATTTGGTTGCATATCCTTTGCATGCTGTTACTTCCTGAAGTCTGTGACCCATCAACATCAAAAGACTCTCGATATCTTATTTCCAGGTACTGTTACAAGCGATACTATAAGCTCTCTGCATTTGAATGGATCTCTATGGGAATTGGGGGGTGAGACTAGATTCAGCTGTAAATTACACTGGTACAGTATGGAACACATGGCTGGCTAAATGGCTGTAAGTCGTCATGGGTCTGAGCAAGGGTCGAACGAGCCCCAAACCATCACTCTGTTGCCAGATATGGAGGAGATGTGGATGGATCACCGCAAGGGTTATTTCTCCTGACTCATTTTCCTATAGAAGTAGGAGACAAGCGTGCACATTGTAGGGCAACGCTACCCAAAAATCATAATATGTAGCTAGATCCTCGCATAGCCTACTGCATTCCATACATCATTAAGCGTTTTTTATTGCTAATATCTACAGGGTTCATGTGCAATACCATTTATCTCTATGTTGTGAAGGCGAGGGACTATTCCCTGATGACACAATATGTTGACCACGGCCAATTTAATTAATATTTCACTCATTTCAGTACGAGATTCTTCTGTTTACAGTGCATTAAAATAACTTGCTTTATCATCATTGTAAAGCGCTTTGAGTTATTGGCCAGTGAGAAAGCCCCTATATAAATGCAAGGCAATATTATTATTATTACTATTATTACTAGTAGTAGTATTATTATTATCATTATATAAACAAATAAAATGAGAAATATAAATTTGCTTTTCATTTATTATGTCTGTAAACAGTGGCTAACACATGCATAAATAAATACATTTTAAAAATGTTGGCATTAAATCTGGAAATTAATTCCTGAAAATCTGAATTTTTTCCCCACATTTCTTTATTTCTGTATTTGTTCATTTCTATGTTTATTTTTTCTGCATGTCTGCATCTATAGGTTAATGAGGTGGGTCAGCCTAACCTGATTGTGAAGCACCATTGGTCGGCTGGGCAGGCATAAGCAAACGATGGCAAACGACTCATTGTACCAAAAATCCTTACATTTTCTAAGCTCTCTGTGAATATGGGGTTGCATGCAATGGCGTCAAATGGCAACCCCCTCGTTGAAATGCGAAGGAATGTGGCAACAAATGTGGTAGCAAATTATTTCTGATAGCCAGCTGAAATGCTTCTAGTTTCTGCAAGCTAGCTAGCCACTCCACATTATACATTATAATCATAATAACTTGTCCCAAATGTTACCTGGATAACAGTGTATATATACTGTATATATTTTTATTTATTTAACCTTTATTTAACCAGGTGAATCCCATTGAGATTACAGGATCTTTTTTTTGAGGGAGCCCTGGCCAAGATAGCAGCAATACAGTGTTGCAAACAACATAAAAAACTAACATTAAAAACACATATAGTAAAACATACAGTAGCAGCTCATAGGATCCTCACAGGAGAAAACAGAATCTAGCTAAGGAAGCAATTACAGATTCCAATAGAATCTGCCTCCAAACCTTTTCAAAACATTTTTCACAGTCCTAATCGGGATCAGCTCATGTAGCTGCAAGAATATTTGCAAGTGGTTCCAGGCTGCAGGGGCAGAAAACATAAAGGCCTGTTTGCCGAGTTCAGTGCAAACCTTAGGGACGGACAGTAAAAGGGTGTAATTTGATCGCAAACTATACTTGCTAGTTTTTATTGAGATATACCCACAGGGGTAAGAGGGAAGCAGGCCGAGGACGGACTTATAAATAAATATGTGCCAATGCGTGAGTCTGCGCATGGCCAAGGTAGGCCACTTAACTCTGGCATATAGAGCGCAATGGTGAGTGTGAGCTCTGCAGCCTGTGACAAACCTGAGAGCACTGTGGTACATCAGTATCCAGCCAGTGCAAGCATTCGGCAGAGGCATGCATGTACAGCAAATCATCAAACCATAGTCAAGCAAGGGAAGAAACGTAGCCTCAACCAATTTTTTCCTGGCAGCAAAGCAGAGGCAGGATTTGTTTTTAAAATAAAAACCTAGCTTGAGTTTCAGCTTCTTTACTAGGCTTTCAATGTGAAGTTTAGAAGTTAAACGATCATCAATTAAGATGCCTAGATACTTGTACTGTGACACTAATTCAATCTGACTGCCCTGCAAGGTTACAATGTTAAGAGAAATAAATAATGTTTTCTTGACATTAGAAAACAGCATCGATTTGGTTTTTGTAGCATTCAACACAAGTTTCAGATCAAACAAATGTGACTGTACAATACCAAAAACAGACTGCAAGTACTCAAGAGATTGAGCAAGAGTGGCACCACAGCAGTAAATTATAGCATCATCGGCATACAAATTAAACTGCATTAGGAACATTTCGGCCCAGGTTGTTTACATAAATAGTAAACAAAAGTGGATCCAGGACACAACCCTGAGGAACCCCTGACACAACACGTAGTGCACTGGAAGATAAACTATCAAATTTAACACACTGTGTCCGATCAGAAAGGTAATTTTCAAACCAGCCAACAGCCTGCTCAGACAAACCAATATTGAGCAGCCATTGTTTCAGGGTGAGGTGGTCAACTGTATCACAGGCCCTGGAAAGATCAATAAAAAGAGCGGCACAGGTTTTTTTTTGATCCAGTGACTCAATTATATAATTTACAACCTTTAAGGATGCCATGATGGTACTGTGTTGCTTCCTGAAGCCAGACTGGTACACTGAAAAAATATTATTTGCGCTCAGGAACTCCCTTCAATTGATCATTTATCAATCTTTCCAGGACCTTCGACAAGACGGCCAAGTTGGCAATAGGCCTATAATTATTTAGTGATGTACGGTCCCCCCCTTTTAACAGAGGGAAAACATAGGCAGATTTCCATGTTTTTGGTATGGCATTTTGAGTGAGAGTGAGGTTAAAAATGCTGGATAAGTGTTTAGCATAAAATCGGCAGAAAGTTTTAAAAAGTATGGTTCCAGATTATCTGGGCCTGCAGGTTTTGTGGTATCTAGCAATAAAAGATCTCTGTGAACTTCATCAACAGAGAAAGGGGTAAAATAAAATGGCTGACCATCATAAACACAATCAGCAGTCATGTCAGAAGAAGGCAAGGTTTTTAAAGGTAGAGACTGGATAAACAGGAAACCGGAAGCAATTAAGTGATCATTAAAACATTTCAGCATAGCAGATTGTTCATAAACAGTTGTGGTGTCCTTAACAACGCAAGAAAGAAGTTATCTGTGAGTATCAGAGGCCAAAATTTGATAGCCTTCCAGAATTTCCTGGAATTATTCAGGTTGTCAGTCGTTGTGGACAGATACAATTCAGACTTGGTTCGTCTGGTAAAAGAAGTGAAGCGGTTAAAATGGAGCCAATCAGCCTCGGCCCCTGTTTTCCGAGCCTTTGCCCAAGCCACATTTCTCTCATGGAGTAATGTAGCCAGGTCAGGGGAAAACCAGGCGTTGTCTCGTCCCTTCGCTCTATAACTTCCTATATATTCTATCCACAATATATACTGTACAAACACTGTTCTGTTCTTCATTAAAAAGGTATTGTAAATTCCAAAAACGCGGATGAAACTACAAAGTATTGATCCCCAACATTATGAATTACCTCTCACTTCTGCGCAGAATCTCCTTCCCCTTCTTCCACAGGCTAATTGCTTTGGGTGAAGCTTGGGGCTTGCACTCTAGGGTGACTTCACTGCCTGAGCGTGCTTTAAGCAATGACTGTAACGGGTGCTTTGAGAAACTGGGTGACGAGGCTGTGGAAAACAAAATAAAACAAAAGGAACGATACAAAGAATCACAGACCAGTCGGGATTAGCCGGACTCGATAGCTGTGCTTATAAGGCAACTGACTTCCTCTCTGGCTAGGAGCACAACATTTGAGGGGGGGGTCATTAGAGAATAAGCGAGTCCCCTTCCCCACCAGTGCACTCCTACGTGTGATGACAGTATCGGGGGGGAATAGCATGACGTGCAATCTTCAAAACTATTGAATTACATCGCTGTCCACACTGAGTTTTTATCAGCAATCGTTCAGGGGTGACTTTTGTCCTTACCCCCAAAAAAACAACAAAAACGAGGGCCTGAACATTAGTGCAGATTGCACCGAGAAGACAGTATAATATATTGAATACAGTATAATCAATATCTACATGAACAAGCCTTTTTTTCGATAATATAATATAATGCTATTTCAAACAACAAGATGAGTTTAATGAAAACACAAAATGACACACTTAGACCCATTTATATTGTCTTTACTAAAGCTACTATGGAAGGGGGAGGCGCTCTTGATTGTTTTTGTGACAAACACAGCGGTGGGAAGGTTGAGGTGTATCGAAATGGGTAAAAAAAAAAGCAATCTCACCCAACACCATTAGCTCAGCAGTAGAATAAATAACGCCGTGTTTGTTTTCAGCCACACACTGATACATCCCAGCATCTGACAGGTTTAGAGATGATATCGAAAGGGCTCCATTTTCGATTTGCACTCGACCCTGTAAACGAGACACAGTGATCTGCATTGGCATCAACGGGACACTGCATCAAGTGCGGAAGCAGGTAAGGTAATTGCTTGCGTATAGTAAGAAAAGGAAGAACTGATCAGGATCACTGTGAAGCTGTTTTGCAGGGGAGAGAGTCTCCGAACGGGAGGAGCAAGAGGGGGGGAGAGGAAAAGCGCTGACCTGTGGCTGCAGTGACCAGGACAAGTGGACTACCAGTGGCGGCTAATAGGCTATTCACCTCCCACAGCAATTGAGTTGGAAAAACCATTGAGACAAGGCTGGGTTTTCTGACGGAACAAACTTTAACCCTGATGGCCCTGACCGGGATTAGGCTGAGCAGAGAAAAGTATGAACAGATACTGATTTGATCTGTCTGTGGGATTGGATGCTCAGGTCTGATTTGTCATTCTGCAGAGAAGAATCAAAACTCCTGCGGACAGGATCCTTTACCTCAGTGTGTAGAGTCTCTCCGTTTTTCAGCCAACTGTATGAAGGTTTGGGTTTCCCGTTGGCTTTGCACTCCCAGTAGAGGCTCTCCTCGATTGACAGAGCTGTGTTTCTCATTGTCTGGGTCCAATGGGGTTTTGCTAGAAAAATGAAAGAACCATTTTAGAACCACAGGAGTACAGCTTTCTATGAATCTCAGTCAGCCACCAGCCATTAGCCACCATTCTTATTCATAATCAGATTTTTTGACCCAAAAAAAGAAAAGGTTCTTCTGTTGCTCTCTTTCTGGACAACAAAGCTTTGTTTAAAGCAGCTTTCATAGGAAGTAATTTAGCACCGATGTCACTTGTTATATATGCAGAATGAACTTCACGGCAAGATGCTGTCAACTGCAATTACAAAAACTATTTTTTTCAGTCACATGACTATGACCGCTGAAGCAAGGCAACCACTGAAAATAATATTGATTATAAATGAGTGTGAAGTTATATATAAATAAACACTTAATCACACAGACTCGATTCTGCTCTCTGTTTCGACTTCTCTCTCCGCCTCCCTTTCTCTTTCTCTCATTCTCTCTCATACACACACACACACACAAAAAGTGCAAGTATGTGCACGCACATAAAAAAATATATACTACAGTGAATTTCTAACCAAATATAACACACTGGCAAATAAGTGATAGTCATTGGAATAACATTAAGGTAAACGGATACTTTCAGACTGTCATCCTATCAGACTTTTTACTATCATCCTTGTAAAAATAACACTCTTGTATATCCTCAGTGGAACCATTCCTATTTATGGTTTCCCTGAGAAGGGGTATCACAAGGTGCACTTACCATGGAACGAGAGACGGCCACGTGCCGTGTTCTTTCCCCTGCTGTTTTCCGCCACACACTCGTAAGTCCCCATGTCATCCTGCTGAAAACTGGGGATCTCCAGGACAGCGTTGGATTTCCGCATTTTCACTTTACCCGGAAACGGGACCCCGTTTGTTCTCCTCCAGGTTATTTCTGGTACTGGGCTGTAAAATGCAGAAGGATAAATATGTGGTGAGGATAAACATTGGTAGATAATAAGAAGACGGGTCTCTCCCTGTAATTTTGGGCTTAAAAGTGGCCCAGATCAATCATTTCACAATCTATCTAAGTTCCCTGGGTGCTACTGAAGTGCGATCAGCTGAATGACTGATCAATATAAACAGTGCCTTCCACAATTATTGGCACCCCTGGTAAAGATGAGTAAAAAGGGTTAGAAAAAAATTCACTGTTTGGTGAATTGGCTTAATCTCACACTGAAAAAATGAGAAAAATCCAACCTTTAATTGAAGTAAATTTATACTGAGAAAAAAAATCCCTCATCAAGATATAATTATTTTTAACAAAACCGCATGTGCCACAATTATTGGCACCCCTGCATTTAATACTTTTGTACAACCTCCCTTTGCCAATAAAATAGCACTGAGTCTTCTCCCGTAACATCTAATAAGGTTGGAGAATACAGAGCAAGGAATCTGAGACCATTCCTCTTTACATAATCTCTCCAGATCATCCAGAGTACTAGGTCCTCTCTTGTGCACTCTCCTCTTCAGCTCAGCGCACAGGTTTTCAATGGGGTTTAGGTCAGGGGACTGAGATGGCCATGGCAGAAGCTTGATTTTGTGTTCAGTCCGTTAACCATTTTTGTGTTGATTTTGACGTATGTTTTGGATCATTGTCCTGCTGGAAGATCCAACGATGACCCGGTTTTAGTTTCCTGGCAGAGGCAGCCAGATTCAGATTTAAAATGTCCTGGTATTTCATGGAGTTTATGATGCCATGTACCCTAACAAGGTTCCCAGGGCCTTTGGAGGAAAAACAGCCCCACAACATCAGGGAACCTCCACCATACTTAACAGTGGGGATCAGGTTATTTTCGGTATAGTCATCCTTCTTTTTACACAAAACCCACCTTGAGTGTTGGTTGCTGAAAAGCTAAATTTTCGTTTCATCTGACCATAGAACATGGTTCCAGTCAAAGTTCCAGTAGCATTTAGCGAACTCTAGATGCTTACGTTTGTGGTTAAATGACAGGTTTTCTGTTGTTTTCTGGCATGCCTTCCAAATAATTTGTTGGCATGGAGGTGACGTCTAATGGTAGTTTTGAAGACTTGATGACCCCGAGATGCTACTTTCCTCTGTAATTCTACAACAGTGATCCTTGGGGATTTTTTTGCCTTTCTGCCATTCTCCTGACTGTGTGTGGGGGCCAGTTGCTTTGAACTTTTTAAGTATTGCCCTAACGGTAGATATGGGAATTTTCAGGTGAGTAGCTATTTTTTTTATTGCCATTCCCTGACAATTCCCAGCTCAACACAATTTTTCCCACATTTGATTTGTGTGTTCTCTTATCTTTCCCATGTTGATGGGATGAATGTACGAATAAGGGAATATGGCCTCCGTGTCACCTCATAATATTCATACCCCAGTGAAACAGAAAGTCATGGATTACTGCTTGAAAGTTCCTAAACACTCTGATCAACTTTAAAAAGTAAAATATAAATGGAAAAAATGCTTCAATTACATTTTGTTCATAAGCATTTCTAGGGATGCCAATAATTGTGGTACACGTGGTTTTGTTAAAAATAATTATTTCTTTATGAGGGAAAGGTAGGATTATTCTCATTTTTTCAGTGTGAGATTAAGCTAATTCACCAAAATGTGAATTTACCAGGGGTGCCAATAATTGTGGAGAGCACTGTGTATATATATATATATATATATAGAAATATATTTAGCTATTTCTAAGAAATCATTATGTCAGAAACATTATGTCTTCAAAAAACCTTTTCATAAACATTGATCCAAAAACCATTCAACAGAGCATAGCACAAAATTCTACAGTATTATCACCGAGGGAACCAAGGGAAACAAAGACAGTCCTCACCACCGGTTCCTTCTGACACACTCAATTGCCGCCTGCCAGCTCAATGATTCAAGCTAGCTCCTTTAACCAGACAAAGTCATTATTGATTGAAAACATGGTGTACACAATCTGACTTACTTTCCCAGAGCGAAGCACTCCAGTTTAACAACCGAGCCCTTTGCAGCTGGAACGGTGTCTGGGAAATGAAGTTCTATTTTCGGCTCATATTCGCCCATTGCTCCTATGATGGCACAACAATGCATGAAATGGCTTTTTGCATCAATAATGAACAGCTTACATGCTGTATGCCTTATGAAACAAGACACACAAAAACAAAAGCAAGAAACACAAAGCACTATCTCTGGAGTGAAAAATTAATATTCTTTGTAAAAGCAGTCATTGAAGGAAAGCAAAAAACGTGAAAGTCCACAAATAATTTACAATACCCTGTGTAATGCATCGGAGGTAGAGTTTCCCTTGATGTGAAAATATGACCTCATTTTACATAGACAGTTAAAATGTATGACCAGTTCTGGCCTGGGCATTTTTCTAGACACAAATAGATTGCTTACTTCTCCTGAGAAGTCCACCTGAGGACTGACACAAAGGATTCCTCACCTCTTGAAATCAGTATCTCATAAATAAAAACATACAATTTTATGACTGCATTAATCAAACAAGCTCATATCAACAGGGATGGTGAATAGACATTGGTCAATACTTTGTTTTAAGACTATTTTTTTTTATTTTTTTTTATTTTTTACACACACAATTTGCCAGGTTAAATTTGGTGAGTTCACCAAACTATGTTTTTGAAAAATGCACGTTCGTATTTAATTATCTGCCAAAGTTCAGGACAATTTTTTGATTGAATTGAGGCCATCGCTGGAGATTGCTCGACTTCCCTGTGATCGAGAATGGAAGGGGGCTTACCGTCAGTCCTCAAGACCAAAGGTGTAGGAGAACTGAGAACTTTTCCTTTTGTGATACTGTTGATCACCACACAGGTGTAGTTGCCCACGTCCGAGGGCTCCACCTTTGCGATGTACAGATTCCCTGTTTCCTGAGACACAAAGCGACGACTGTCTTGTTGGACAAAATATGGGTACTCATTGAAGACCCATGCAAAAGTAAGTTCTAGAATAAAAAGAAGACAGTTGGTTAATCCTGTATTCAATGGGAATCAACATGCCAGAAAAAATGAATAACAATATATTAAATTACAAACTTGGACTAAGGATTCAACACAACATGGCCATTTCTTAGTTTTGCATGAAAAATTTACAACAAAAATATGCATAAATATATAACGCATTTTTAAATGACAAAATAAATGAACATGATAAACAGCTATCATTTTGAACATGTTGTAAGTGATGTCTTTCATGGGTTAAAGCAAGAACAATGTTCACAACTGAAAAAGAAAACGCGGGGATTTGGGGTTTTGAGAGCTCATTGAAAGTAATTGTGTGACCTGTAATGCAGAGTGTTCCACAAGGTTTGAGAGTGGCCAGACAATTGAGAAGCAGTGGCCGGCCAGGCTTTTTGAAGGGCTGGGAGTGGTGTGGCCTCTGCGTAGGCGATTTTCACATTTAAAATACATATAATGATTACCTACAATCTCCAGCAAAGATTTCTTTAAATAATGTAACACAAACAAAATAAAAATTTTACTTATATTGTGAAGGCTAGCTTAACATAAATGAGAATGAATGGAATGAAGTTTTTTTCTTAACTCTATGCTGATGTATATGTGATTTGTTTGGGGGTTTTTGTACAGTGCTATCATTATATATTTTGGTGCTATCATGAGATCCCGTGATCTTCCTGGCGATCTGACTAGCTACATGGCTCTGGCTTGCTCTCTGGCACTTCCTGTCTCTTCAATTAAAAATACAACTGCTATTCTCAGTTCTAAATTGAACAGTATACTGTTATCAAATTATATAATACAATAAAGTACCAAATTAGATTAATTACATCACATAATTCTAGCTATACTAGTATTGTATCCTATTCAAACACCATTATTTTAGCCAGAAATAGCCTGGCAGTGTAATTTATTCTGAAATAAAAAAACTTATCCCTAGGTGGCCCCCTAGTGGTAGTTGTATCCGTCACAATTAAAGTATTCATGTTTGTCGGAAATGATAAACTGCGGCTTTATGAAAGCCCCTGAAATTTTGACGCAGGATTGTTTCCTCGCCCCAAAAACTCAGAGACTGCAGTTGCACTACAGTTCAATAAAACAGCAGGCTGCTATTATTAGCACAAAACGCTTACGACCGTCACAGACTATAAATGCATAAAATGCAGTTTATACACGCTAACAAAACAATAATATATATTTAAAACGTTGCACAAACAAGCATTCGGCGTGTTTACCTTGCTTACTGTACTGTACAGTAGATTATCTGATGGAGCCTACTTTCGGTTTAGTAATCTAGACCTTATTTTATAAATCTCTCGTAGTCGACATTTCCACAGCGACCACCTATCGCAATTATGGCTGTAATACGTCGCCGTTATGTAAAAACACACATACTTTTGTACGTTTTTTTAACAAAGGCTATTTATAAACACCTATTTTGATCATTTATACCTATTTTATCCAGTCTTCCTCTGCCACCCAGTGGACATCTCCACATATCCAGTCGGGTAGCGCGAGCGATCCAACTGGTTAGCTCTGCGCTATCCAACTGGGCTGCGTCGGATGTCGAACTGGGTAGCTCTGCGCTATTCAACTGGGTTGCGCAGGATGTCGAACTGGGTAGCTCTGCGCTATTCAACTGGGTTGCGCGGGATGTCGAACTGGGTAGCTCTGCGCTATTGAACTGGGTCACGCGGGATGTCCGGCTGCGTAGCGCAAGACATCAAATTGGGTAGCACCACGCTATCCAGCTGGATATCTCTCTAGAGTTAGCCTACAGAATATGTGTATCTCGTTAGGCCGTGTTTATGAATTGTTAAACAAACAATTTGTCTAATCTACAAAAAAAGTCTTCAACTACAATTTATGTGACGCCATTATATCATAGAGACTATTTACTCATTGGTCAAATGTTTAGTTATGCTGTTTGTTACGCTGGCTAGCAGAGCAGGCTGGTTACCAGGGCTAGCTAAGTGTTATTGTGTGTATAAAGTGCGTAGGCCTATGTGTGTTTTGTTGACAGTAGTGTAGCTATATAGCCACAGTAGAGATATAGGTCATGCAATATGTTTATGACAGTTTGCAGTATTATCGCAAGTCCAGTATTAAAATGCTTGAAGTCTGTGCGTTTGAGTCAGTGTAATCCTCTGTGTACTGAGAACATCGGCTTGAACGAGTGAATCCACCTGGTCTGTCTTTAGATGCGGTCGCTACAATATTATTTTCTTCATGCATAGGTGTCAACCTCTGGAAAGAGAGCCCTTATTTTCCATGCCTGCAAAACTGTATAAATTCACCAAAAACCATATAGAACATTATCTATCAATTATCTATTAAAATCACTAGCCACAACAATTATTTGTCTGATTAAATTTTATTTAATATATTCCTGTATTTAGCTTTTCACATAATAATGACTGTGTAGTTACAAATTTATTAAGGTTCTCATTTTAAAACAGGTAAACAGACACCCCAAATGACTGACCCCGCACATTTACAACCCAGTGCAGGAGAGAGATTCATAGATACAATTTCCTAAATTATGCAATAGTCGTGTTTTTCTGCACTTTTAATGCAGTTTTGCAATCTTACTAGCCTACATAACAGCTTTGATAACCTAAGTAGGCAACGTGCATTAATGTAGCCTACATATGGTTATAAAATTAGCTCTCATCTTAAATGAATAAAACATCAGAGAATAATAAATTTAAATTTAATAATTTTCTAGTAACAGTTAACATTAAGTTAGACGGGTTATTTTACAATTAAACTTGTAGTAGCTTCATTAAATTGAGTCATCCACCACATGAATACGTCATGGAACATTATCTAATTATCAAAATTGAATAAACATTAACATTGTCCAGTCATAACCATTTAACTGTTTGCTTGGTTAATTAACATTTAAATAGTTGTATCTTGTGGGCTACTGCGTATTCGTGGTTCGTTGTCATAAAGTAGCTACATTACAGTCCTGATGCCGCTACTTGCTTTCCCCGCAGCCTCAGAAATCGAGAGTATAGGCTAGGTATAGCAGAGAGAGGGAGAAATTAAATGTGATTGCTGCGTTTGAATGAATTATGTTGGAAAACGTTTGAAAACAAAATATAGACTAGATTTCCGGTATCATAACCTTATACGCCCGCAAACCTTCAAAAAGGTGGAAACCCATATTTTTTACGGGCAAACCGTAGCTGGGTGATTCTTCAATTAAGGGAGTTTTTCTGTCCCCAGGGTAGATTTTCAAGAAAAAATATTTTTTTATAAAAAACAATTATTGTATTTGTTAGGGTTAGGTTGTAGTAGCTATGAAAAAAATAATTGTGTCTCAATGATGACATTTTAATACTTTTTCGATGTGTTGAAAATTCAAATGTGCCAGAATTTCACTGTTTTGGGCTTGTCCCCAACCCAGACTTTTTGACATCCTCTCTATAATAAAGTAATAAAAAGTGTTAAATTCAGTAAAACTTTACTTTGCATTTCCTCATAACAACTTAAAATACATTTTTCAAATTCATATAGTTTATATTTGTTCAATTTGCAATTTTTTTATAGTTAAATATTGCTGTCCCTTATACATCTATCATTACCATCACGCCCAACATTTTAGAGAGCAATAAAGGTTTTACAAACAGTTACTTACATTGTTGCATGCAAATTAGATGTACCAGAGGAACATTCAGAGACATGAGGCAGAAGCCTGATTTTTTGATGCCCACATATGTAAGTAATTTGAAGTTTTATACATCCTGATCTGAGAGTATGTTTATTAGGCGTCATTACCAAACAAGTTACTATTTCAGTATTTTAATTCAGTAATAGTAAATTTCACTTTATTTACATATATTCAGAGTACATTGTATGCTAGCTAACCAGTTAGCTCAGCAAGTCCAAAACCTAGCTAACTTTTCCCTCCAAAACTGAAAATTGTCATTGCCATCACGTGTCATTTTGTATTAAAATCAGTGTTTTGTTTTTGTGATGGTAATGACATTTTGCTGTGAGAACTTTGAAAAAAGCATCATAATATCAAAATTAATGAAGTACAATCAAAGCTATGCTAAGATCTTTGTTCCAGACCAATTAATAAACATTTTGAAATAGAAAAAACAGAGTTTAAAGAATATTATTTTTTTTAAATTCCAAAAGTCAAAAGTGCCCCGAATTGAAGAATCACCCAGCTATGGGTTGACAGTGAGCAGCCTACCCATTTCAGGCTTGGACAACACAGGCTAGAGAACGCAAGAGCAATGTGGAAGCTAGCAAAATCTATATGAAAGAACAGGGATTATTCTTTTAAATAAATTGCATATTTAGCCTGTTGTAAAATTTTTGCTGTTGTATTCCAAATAAAATATATTCAAAATTTGTTTTAAAATACCAGAAAATGGCACTTTGAACTAACTAGGCCTTTTCATTTATTTCATTAGAAATAGTGTTTGCTCCTTCATGTCTGCATTCAGATCAGTCTCTGTTCATGTTCAATGACTTGTTTCCCATATTCCTAAACTAAACATCGGTTAAATTATTCCAAATATCGTTCTATGTCTTTGGAATGACAGTGTGAAAATTAAAATGACAAACAACGAAACACTTTGATTATCGTTATGATTCAAATAACCCTACAAACTTTGGTTCTACGTAAATTACATTTGAGAGATTAGTGAATTCCTGTCCAATCAGCGACATCAAATTGGGTATCTTCGAGCTATTCAACTGGGTAGCGCGAGCTGTCCAACTGGGCGGGGCGCGCTGTCCAACTGGGTCGCGCACGCTGTCCAACTGGATATGTGGTGTCTAGTTTGCGTCGGCTTTTGAACTGTTCGGCCTACCATACGCAACCATGAGGCTTCTAGAAGCTGGGCGGGCCAGACAGCTGCGTGTCTGCTGCAGCACGTTCAGCAAGCGCATAGCCAACGTTACGGCGAATTGTGAGAGGGCAGGTCAAATAAAAAGCCGTTTTGTTATTAGCGGTCGGCTATTTAGCCAGCAGCCGGCGCTTATGGAACACTCTGCTATGGTGTGTCTGGGCCAAAATATTTCAACCAACCCCCCTATTTATTTTCTCATCGGATCTGCACCGATCTCAGAAATGATCATCTTCAGTCGTTCACGACGGAAATCCGTTGCGGTGACAGAAAACCTTAACCCATGTATCTTTGTAACACAAAATAAATCTCCCCTCTATATTACGTGGGCCATTTATCATTGAGAAGACAAGGCTTAGAACAAAAAGGAAGCTAGATGGCAGGGCTTTGCTGACTTTCACACAGACACACACACGCACGCACACACACACACACACACAGACACACACACACGCCACGTGCCCAACGACACATGCTTTATCCAGTGTTCCAAATGATAGCGGAAGTATTTATTTTTGTTGTTTTTGCCTACACTTGCATATTCATATCCCCACCGCCGTCCCCCTGTATAATGGGCCAGCTCTAGAGCAGCGGCGCACTGTCATCCCCTTCACATCCCAAGCGATCGCGGTGTCGCCGGAGCGACTCGCCCCCGCCCCGGCAGGATGGCTCAGAGCTGCAAGGTGTATGCAGCAACTGTCACTCAGTCCCCCCACCCAAACATGCACGCCATCATTAAAATCTAGGCAGCTGGCGCAGGCACGGCAAAACGGATTCACACCGATTAAAGAGACATGAGGCTCCCAAACTTTGGGCTGCACTGGCATGGGCAGCAGAGATAGCTACAGTTCTACATGCAGTAGACATTAAAAACACAAGGGTCGTTAGAAAAAGAGACACAAATGTCTTTATACAATGGAAAGAAGATAGAAGTGTATAAACATGTAACTGCCACCATACAAAAAACACAGGCATCAATGGTGTGCATAAAATGACACCCCTTAATTGAGCCCCTGAGAGAAAGAAGCCATGATTCTATTGGAATAGTATACCATTGTTCTTTTTGTCTGCAAGTATTTATTTTTTATTTTACTGGAAGCACAATAACAACTCTATATCTGGTATCTGAGTTAAGTGTCTTTTCAAACCCTCTAAACAAGTGAGGCAGAAACGCCCTCATAGGGATGCCCATTGGAAAGTATAATTCAAGCATTGCGGTTGAAATTAGTTCAAGGTCAGGCAGGGAGCGACCAGGCTTCTGCATATATTCCAAGGCAGGCACTGGGGTCTAATCCCGTCAGTCAAAGGCAGCATAACACCACATAATAAAGTACTTGCGATAGAGAAATAAAAATAAATAACTGCATGAGAGGTTCCAGTCTGTGAGTAGGAGGCTGACACATTTTTGTTTCACACTTGTGGCTGTGATGTGATGCAGGCCCATTATCACATCTACCATCAGAATAATCTCAAATTGTATACTATAAAAATAATATACATATTCATCAGCCACAGCCGAATCTTTTTCTCCTCATGTAATGGTTCCTAAATTAATTATCTCACCTAGGAACACATCAGATTACTGATCTCTGCATTTTCTAGATGGCTCATCTCATGCTCTCTGCCTGTTCTTAGTCCATCCAGACAAGCTTTGGATCTGGGTCACTCACCAGGTATTTTCAGTGATTTCAAACACTTTCATAACACAATTTGAGTTTGCATTACCAGGTGTAGTTGGTATTTTAAAGAAAATTATGATTTTTTTTTCTAATAGAATTCCCCATTTAGGCCCTATAGCATCAACAATTGATGAGTCTGTAATTGAATAAATTCATAAATGAATAATCTTAAAGACAGTAAATTATATACATATTTTGGCAAAGGAAAAAATACATGTGATGGCAAAAATATAAACAGAAGAGAAAAGGTAAAAGAAAACAAGAACTAGACTGAATGGTCGCAAACATTTAGTTTATATGTGACATAGCCAGCATGATATCCGCCTTTGACTCCACCAGCAAATGGCTTCACCCTTCATTTCCTCATACCACCAATCTTATACACCAAGACCAGACGCGGCCAGACAGACATTTTTCCTTTATATGTCCTATTAAACTTATTACCTCCGTCAAAAATATCTACTGAGAAGGCATTTTATAAAAAAATAACCATTGGGAATGATCTGCACCTCGAGTATCCCTTGATTTCGACAATGAATGAACATTAAGATAACCAAATATAATATGTACAAAGGTAAAAAATTTTATCCTCAAGTGCTTTATTGAGGATGATAAAATTTTTTAAATAGAATATAATATAATACAAAATACAAATACAGAGTTTATGATCTTGCATGTAGAACAACAAAATTTAGAAAACTGGAGCATTGATTTCTGAATAAAAGGACACAAAATTGAAGTGAAAGCACATCTTTGTTGTTATAATATTTTCATGGTGTAAGGGATTATTTGTAGCAGTTTTGACAGTTCCAAAAATCCAAGTCCTCCTGTAATTGGTATGGAACATGTTTTTTTGTCAGTTATCTTACCTCCAGAATGTGGAGGTGGTCCACATAACAAAACTACCCCTTGCCCTTCTCGAACTGAGACCGCACTCCTTGTTTGGGTTTTAAAATTCTCTATGTCTGCAATAAAAAAATAAAAATGATTACAAGCGTACACTGTAGAAAATGTACAACTGCACAGAGAAGAAAAAAACTTCAAACACACTACTAAAACATACTAAACTGAATGTATTTTAATTAATAAACAGATAGAAATCTCTGTTGAGCAGTTATTCAATCTATCAATCATCCATCCATCCATCAATCATACATCCTTAAATACAGTTACATAAAGTAAATGTGCCATGCCATTGCACATCATTAAACAATGATACTACAGGGAATCAGTATAAAACAGTTTTCAATACAAGGTTCTATTACATGCAGTGAAGACTACATATATAAATTGGCTCCATTAATCTCCGCATGGACAGAAGAGAAGCAATGTTGAAGGATATTGATGAAGCTTTATGAATTTCTGTTCAAAATATGACAGCTCCCTCATAACCTACTGCTGAAGAGTAGCCTACATGATTACTCGTGGTGGGATTGTGGGCAGATGACATCAAGTCAGACGGAAGAAAACACTGCACTAAACAGAAACAGTGATTCCCCGAGCCGAGCAGGATAACTGATATCATTATCAAATGCAGTGCAACCTCACAATTTAAAGCATTAGCTTCCACGTCAACACCCTTGGCGCAATTCATTTCTGTAAATTAACAAATCTGGTGAAAAAGGCTTGTATACCTGCCATGATAAATCACTTTTCACTCCACGACTGATGAGCTACCCACTGAAGCCAGTGCCAACAATATACACCTCCACAAAAACGGGCCTGAGTCAGGTTCAAAGCACAAAGAAAAGCAATGCAAAAGATAAGACAAATTATGAGGGATTAAGGAGGGGAATGTAACTTTACGGGAAAAAATTAATTAATGGATGAACCTCTGTTTCCCTACGTAAAAACCCACACAGTCCAGCCATAAAGAAATATGGAGTAGGGGTGTGACTTCAAATTGTTTAAACGTTAAACGTTAGCAAAAAAGCTAAACGTTTAGGAAAATCTCTAGATGTTTAATCACACTTTAAAAAAATAAATTGATAACATTAAATATAATTTCTAACCATTTCCTTTTAATGTCTTTTTAAATTTTTTTTACTGTGATTGTCGTAGGCTCGTGTTTAAAAGTAGACTATTAATGCTGATCTGGGGTCAATGAGGTAACGTTAGACAAGGAACATAGCCTATGTTCCTTGATCAGCTCTCGGTTTAGGAAAAAATCTTACTTTCCCAAGTTACTCCTTATAGAGCCCCTTGGGGAAAAAAAGTTTGCACTGGCCATTCAGTGTACTGGCCATTCAGTTGTGTTTAACCAGCGTTTGTTTAATCATCCTGGGAATATTGTGTTGAGTTTTCTAATCCAATGTCTTTCTGTCCTACGTCTGTCTTCCTGTGTCCAGGTAATGAGTGAATGGAGGCCCAATATTTACTAGGTGTGTGTCTATTTTTCTATGATTTTGTATGTTATATATGTGTTGTGCCAATCTGGTCTTAATTGTATTTCCTATCTCTCCTACATATTTTATGTCACAGTGTTTGCACTTTATGACATGTATGCAGTTATATGTGCTAACTGTGAGTGTTTGTTTAATAAGGTACGTTGTGTTTGTAGTGTTGTTTTTCACTGTAGTGGCCTGTTAGTAAAATATCGGACCTTGTGAAGGTAAAATGTTGATTTTCGGTAGTTTACTATACTTACCAGATGATTCTTAAGGTTTTAGTTTTTTTTTGTAGGCCAAAATTATTTTGTATTCTTGGAGCAGGTCTGTGTTTTGCAGAATCCTCGCCAGGTTCCGTTAAATTTTTCCATTCGATATTAGGCTGAATGTCGAGTAGGTGGTGATGATTTTTCCTTGATCAACTCTTGGGCGATAACGTGAGTGTGCATGCCGTAACTCAAACTGACGTTCTTCGAAATGCTTCGGAAAAAGCGCTATTTGGTCTCACTTTGAGCTTTGAAAAGGTGACAATACTAGACAAGGTGTGACCAGGTTGATCGGATGTACAGCCAATATTTCTTGTGTAAGATGAGGGCTTCACCAAGCTGATGGCTTATGTCGAGCCAGGATATATCATGCCGAGCTGAAAAGCCTAAGCGCAAGAATTGACAAGACCTATCGTGAGTAAATTAATAGGCTAGTATTTTGTCTAAACGTGAATGGCAGTAGCCTATCAATAACATTGTGTTAATGTTCTATAGAACACAACATACTCTGTTACGCGAGGCAATGTTTTAGCTTTGAATTAAAGCAACGTCTTGGTTTTTTCGCACGGGATTGCTGTAACCTGGGCTTATTTTCACAGGGCATTCAACAGTAGGTAAAAAATGCCGGCATCTTTACTGGCGCGGGAGCGCCTAGTCCGTAAAAATTACAGACATGACACATTTGGACGAAAATAAAATACCAGGTAATAATTACATACCCCACCTCCCCCCGTACAACTTATCCTGTCAAAATAGAACTTCTGTCATTACTAAAATAAAACATTAGGCCTATTTAATATTTTGTCTGTTTTTTGTGTGTAGAATATAGGCTATAGGCCTATATCTTTTTTTTTTTTTTTAAAGGTCCCATGTCATACTATTTTTTGTCAATTTTATATTATTCTACAAGGTCTACCAAACATGTTGATAAGGTTTTTTACTGGGAAAAGTTTTGCAATATATTTAAAAAATATATAAATCCAGTTTTTACCCTTCCAGCTGAACAGCCCATTTGGGGTTTTTTCACATGCTCTGCGTTGATTGGCTAACTGACCTGGAATCACAAGAGAACCCCTCCCATCTCCTGCCTACACTTTTGCTCCAAAAAACCGAAGAAACGAATGAAAAAGAACAAATGACGACATTAAAGAATGTATTTTTTACAAAGCAAATAAATGTAACATATATACAATGTAGCGATTAACTCTTAACTGTTTAAATCATACTTAGCCTGTACTTTTCAAGCAGTCGAAGATAGTGCATCCCTGCGTGCTTTCAAATGTATCCTATAAGTCACCTTTAAGATTCAGCAAAGCCAGGACCTTATTATGCCTGTTGTATGCTCTCAATGCTGTAGTCTTTATTTAGTCCACTCTGTAGCAGTTTTTGCAACCATGTGGGCACTTTCTGTGAATTTGACAGTGTAAACATTTCGAGTTTTGCCCATCCCTAATATGGAGGTGGGAAAGGTAGGAGTAGCTTGGCAAAAATATGTAACAAAATTGTATTTTTAACAATAAAAAGACCTGACCCCCTCTCTCTGAGTAATGGCCAACATTTTTGTAATTTGCATGAGAATCAATAACAATTAGAACTGGTACCATTCCCAAGTGTCTAAAGAAGAAAAATACAATGCCATGGTAGCATGATGAACAGCAACAGTTAAACATTAAAAATGACATTCATTTTAAAGCCATGAGTGGGCAGAAGACTGTATTTTTATAGGACCTTATTGGCTGGAATACCTACAGTAGGGCAAAGCAATTTATTGGTATTCTGCCACTTCAGCAGAGAGTCAAGCATGCAGGATCCAATCAGAACTGACACAAATGGAGGCCAGCAAGCAACATAAACCGCTATGCTTTGTCAGCCATCCAACTGCATTGTATCTGCCCTAGATTTTTTATTCCTTAGAAAAGAATATTGTCCCTGCTTTCAAACAAAGCCTGATTCAATTCTGACCTGACAAAAAATACTAATAAAATAAATGTCCATCAACTTTTACCTCGTGAGACTTTTATCATTTCTGTTTGTTTACATTATATAAGTTTGCACCATGACACACATTTTGAAACCATTTCAAACTATGCATCTCTGTAGGGAAAATGATCATATTCAACCCAACCTGATGACTGATTACTCAAAATGATGCACAATAGCCTTATATACAATACACATATCCAGCAGTGAACAGTTAAGACAGCAGATGAAACTGCATTTCAAGGACGGGCGAATGTCTCGTACAAGTACATCTACAAAACATACATCTGTCTGAGCAGAACCAATGGAGGAACTAGAAATACAGACTTCAAGCCCGTCAATGCACTAACTAACCAACAGCAAATAAATTCATTATACCTCATACTGTTGACTAAAAACGGCTTCTGCCTTTAGCAAGAGAGATTCTTCATCTCACCCATGGGAATAATGAAAGCCCAGCCCTTGCACTGAAGTGGAAAGGCTCTCTCTTTCTCACTCGTGAGGACAATCAATAGCAGACAGGGAGATGGGGAGGTAGGCAGGCAGGCCCTCCAGTCACTGCTGAGCCAAGTACCGTTCAGGGACAAAGCCCATCCCCACACTGCCTATCTTTGTGACAAAAGCATCACATAGTCACAGTCTTAATGTAGCAGTCCTGCGGTGCCTAATATGAATAAAATAAACACGCTGTTAATGTTGGAAATCTAATAAATGCATTTGGCTGGGGTTGTTTTCACCTCCTGGGGTCAGGTAATGCTCAATAGAACATAAGTCAATAAGAAATCCTACCCAGAAGCTGTCAGAGCTAGAGGCATTCCAACTAATGACAATCAAATCATCGAGTTCAGTTGCAGTCAAATCCCAGAGCGGCATGTGCTGTTGTTATTTTGTATTCCCCACACTTATTTTATTACTTTTATTAATCTAACACACATGCTCGCACACACACACACACACACACACACACACACAGCACAAATACATACACATATTTGTTACAATGCAGTACCACAGTTAGGGGTGCGACGGTACGGCTGTCTCAAACTTACATGCAAACTGTAGATTTGCTTTCCTGCTAAGGATGGTTCCTCGTGTGTTGAATGCAGTGCACTGATACATCCCCATATCTTGGTTTCTGTCCAGACCATTAATGATCAGACTGCCCCCAGACATGTGACGCCGGTAGTCACTTCCGAGATCGATGAGCGTTCCGTTTAGGGACCATCTGCAAAGACACAAACACAATCAGCGAGCCAGCCTCACGAGAGTCGCACTTGAAAAACATTTATCACGGGGATTGATTTGCTGAGCACAGATTCATTTTTCTGCTGGACAAATCAGATCAGACAAGTTAATTTGAGAACATTTTATTTAGTTAGACACCTTATAGCGATTGAAAAAATATATACAAATAAAAATACTTGAAAATTTGGCTGCAAAAAATTCATGAAGATTCAACTGCAGATCTGAACTGTAAGCCTAATTAATTTACATGCAGTTTGACAGTTTTATTGCCTATTACACCAATCCTTACACCAATCCTAAACACGCCCGTCTCATTAGGCATAATTGTAGTCATGTTCAAGTGAGTCTATCAATGGACCTCCATTTAAAACAACTATTGTGTGGGAAGATAATAGTTGCTTTTGAATGCTTTAAAATGATTAAAGTCACATTACACTCGATAACTGCTTCTTCTACACATAATTTGTAATTAAATTCATCTAAATCCCATGTCATTCCAACAACTTCACCTATCTTTTTATTTTTTTCCCTCACCCCAGCAATAATCTTTGTTTAACCAGAGATAAGGATTCCTCTTACAATCGGCAAAAAACGTGCTATGGACTGGTACATCTAAAAAAAAAAAAAAAGTTTTTGTTATACTGGAAAGTTACACATCAAGAATTGTAAAAAAAATTTAAAGCGGACGTGGCAAACATTCCCCATATAAACATTAGCAAACATCATGCCCCTCCATATTACCTTAATTTTGCCTTGCGGATTTTGTTAGGAAAATGCAGGGTCTGCATTGCCTAAGAACAGTTTATTCAAATGTCTGTTACAATATTTGATTACAATTACAAGATATTTTTGTCATGGTTCGTGGGTTTTCGTTTATTTTCCATTGCAGTTCTCGTCCCGGTTTCCCGATTGAGAATCTATCGGATTTTTTCCACGTTCCGTTCCGGGGTTTTGCTTTCCCTAATTCATTATTGTTTTCACCTGTGCTTCTACCTGGGGGGTATTTAAGTTCCTCATTTCCGCTTCCCCGGTGCTTCTTTGTCATTCGACATTGCATTGAGCCAGGTACTAGCGACCTTGTGATATTAAACGCTGTTTATGTTCATGAGGGACTTGCTTTTAGCTTTTATAGGTATTATTCCTCCTGTTAGCATTCTGTGTTATTTATTTTATTCTTTGCTGTTCTTTGTGAGACAGTTTTTCTTTGTTTGTTTCCTTTTGGTTTTACATCTTTTCGGCCGCCCAAACTGTTGTGCCGAAGGTGTTCTTTTCTTTGCTAAGTTTCCCGTTTTGGCTCCAGTATTGAGCTCAGGTGATTTAATTTGTGTTTCACTCGTTATTTGAGTTCGCCCTATTTTAGTGGGTTTTTCGTTTGGCTGTTTAGCCACAAGAAATTAGTTTCCTGTCTTTTCTTTCTTTGCATTTATTATTGTGTTACTCCCTTTATTGGTGCTCACTGCGTGAGTGACTTGTTCTGATCCCCCCCACCTTCGCGTTTGATCATCCGCCACAATAAATCCATTACAATTTTATGGATGTGCAATGATCACAAAATTGTCTCCCATCTTTATTCCAATTATAAACATCAATTATTTGTATTGTTTTTCATAGATTACTGAACTGCCCTAATGCAGTAAAAATTATGATATTTAGTGCGTTACCTAGTTGGCTAGCTCAACCTAAATGGCAATAAACATATGTTTGAAATTACAATGTGCCGGCTCTTCTAGTTTTTCACGATTCGTTCACCATGAAGGTCATTTCCATTATTTTGGGGGTTTGGAAACCTGCTTAGACAAATATTAATTTCTGAGCAGCTTGTGTTTATTGCATTATTACGGGATAGTGGCAGTTTGCTTTCTTATGACCATTACTTTAAAATAAAATTTAATTACGGGAGAAATAAATGGCATCATAAACATTTAAGGGACTTATAATAGAAGACATCGCCACATAGTATAAAACTGGCAATGTCACTGCATCCACTTGTTTGCCACTAATTAAACAGATGAATGAACTGACCAATAGTCTTTGGATTATTTTTATTGGTGGAGGGCATGATTTGACTAAACTCATTTTTTCATTCAGATTTTGATTCAATTTTAACACAAACACCATGTGCAGGGAATAACATTGGAGCAGGCCATCTCTCAGGAGTAACATTGATGGTAGGCTATCCCCAAATCTTCAAAGGGTATACATATTTGTATTTGGCTGGTTAATGCATGATTTCAACGAGGATAATTTCACAGGAGAAGAACCTGGGTTGTCCAGGGTCTGCCCACACATTGAGCAACTCTCTGCAACCACACAGGGACAGCAAACTTCAAGGGTGCCACCACATAGTTCAGTGCAGTGCCCTTAACAAACAGAACATATAATTTAACGGCTGTGTGGTTAGCTAGTATGGCGGTACCACCCTCAGCTTGTTGTTACTGCCAGGAGTTTTTCTCAGTGTCAACATATCATGAAATTATATAAGTTGTCTGTTGATCAGGTCCTACCACTGGGTCTACCTTCGGTTCCAGTGAAGTTTGAGGATGAGGCAGCTGGCTGGCCTCTGCACAATTTGCTGCCATGTTTGCGTCAAACGACGTCAGCTACAGTGGGCATGGGACATGCAAACATGGCAGGCCTGTGGCTAGCTAAAACTAATTTGATAAGGCTAATGTTTAAAGACATTTGTTTTCTCTTTTAGCAATTGGTTAAATTAGTTTGGGGGTGTTGTATTGTATTTTCAGAGAAGGTGCAAAAATGACTAGGACCAGAGCAGGCGTTGCCACTTCCAGCTACACTGATGGGTGGCAGACAGATTTGCTGTTTATGTTTTAGGCTTCGTGGGGACGTATTACAGAAACATCATATCGTAAGACCAAAGTTGAGATCTGACAAATCTAAGAGTGTGGTTTTTCACAAAAAGCTAATCTTAATTAACTTTAAGCATTGTACCTTATCTTACTCCATCCTATAAGGTTAGGAAACCCTAAATACGCAAACCGAAATTGATGATCAATGTTTTTGTTTTTTACCTAACAACTGACAAAACCTTTTTCACCTTGAGCACAGCTGAACGGTTGGGTACATAAACAAACCAACGTTAGGCCTACTTTATGATGGAGGAGCTAAACTGCTGCTTGTCGTTGCTACCTCTGTTGGTTACACGGCATAGCGGTTGAGAAATTTTTGCCGAATCAGTAACTTCGCTCTGAAAATTGTAGTGCATTAAGTACCACAACCGGGGGAGCCCCATGACTCCTAGTAAGCCTCTCCAATGGCAGTCGCTAACTGCAGAATCATGGCCTGTGGGAGCCAATAGGTGTTAATAAGTGTTTTGTCACTAAGCCGCTACACATTGTTTTAGTCTGCTATAAGCCTTTCCACAATTAAATCCTGTTCACATTTTCCTCGTTCTCCAAAAGTAATAAAAGACCAGCCATTATTATAGTTAGCCAGCTAGTTCGTGTTAGTGAACGTTATTGTTTAGTTCCAAATGCTAACAACAATGAAGTTAGGACAAGAACAGGGTTATCCTAAAGTTACTGTACTTTATTTGATATTTTGGCAAGTTGGGTTCCTTCTGTAATACATTTTTCCTATCTGGAGTTAGGATAGAAAAATAGACTTAGAAAGTTTTGTTCTATAATATTTTTTCTAAATCGGGTAAACTCAAATTACCATGGTTACTATACAGATAAGATTTCAGAGGATGTTTCTGTAATACGGCCCCTGTGGATGAGGTGATATCCTATTTCCAAGTCATGAGCTATCCATCTTCTGTCATCCACTGGCACTTCAAGTTCAGTTCCAGGGGCTAACATTGACAGATTTTATTTCAGTTTTCTTTTTTTTTTTCTAATTCTGGCAATACAATTTATACACATAGTATTGAATACAGGGGTGCCAATGACTTTGAGCAAACAAATAGCTCATTACCTGTGTTGTTTATTTTATACCTAGCCTTTTTGGTAATCTTCATCAAGGATGCCAACGATTCTGGACCTGACTGTATGCATATACAGACGGGTGACAAATTAAAGAAAAAACCCCTACAGTTTGGGGGTCCGGTGGCTCTGCTATGTTGTGGGGGGCATTTTCATGGCATGGTTTGGGTCCACTTGTCCCCTTAAAGGGAAGGGTCACTGTAAATAAATACAAAGTAATTCTGAGCGATCACCTTTATCCTATGATGAAAAATGTATATCCTGATGGGAGTGGTCTCTTCCAGGATGACAATGCCCCCATCCACACAATTTATGTGAATCATATGCTATGACCTTCGCAATCAGCAGATCTCAACCCCGTTGGGAGATTTTGGACCGATGTGTTAGACAGCGCTCTCCGCCCACCACCATCATTAAAACACCAAATGAGGGAATATCTTTTGGAAGAATGGTGTAGAGTTACAGAGACTAGAACCTATGCTAGACTAGAGGTAGAATCTATGCCAAGCCATATTGAAGCTGTTCTGGTGGCTCGTGGTGGCCCAACACCTTACAAAGACAGTATATGCTGGTTTTTCCTTTAATTTCTCTACCATCTGTACATATGCACACTGGTTTTTGCAATGTTGAAATATTCTTTCTTGACAGAGGTGAATTTTGCAGAAAATTCACTTCAGTCAAATGGAGTAACTAATTGAAAGCAATATCTTAGTATCATATCATATACTGTACCATATACTAAGTGAATATACCACCAGCACAACTTCTTCCTCCACCTGTCTGTGGTGGAATGCGGGCAGAAACTGCAACTCTTTTGGACAGCTGAAATCTGGCTGACTATTACAAATATGGAGAGCGCCCTACCAGATCGCTGTGCCCTCCGTGACGCTGTGAAAGTCACAGTGACCCTTGCTGACTTCGCCATCGGGCCTTTCCAGCATACCCAGGGCTCCATAACTGCCATTTCTCTAATCATCTGCTCAGCCATAAACGCAGTTTCTTCCAGTCTAGCCCAACATGCAAATGTGTTTATGTTTCCCTGCAACATACAGCCAGCAGAAAAATGTAGGGTCTTGGGTGTCACTGCCAACACTCATTCGCAGTTGGATGCACTTCTGATCACGGTATCATTTACGTGGCTGCTTATCTTATACACTGCCCACAACACATAGCATAGGCAACATGCTTTCAAGTGTAGTTCTTCTAGGGCTAGATTAAAAAAAAAAATCAGTGAACCTTGATAAATTATATGATAAAAATGCATTTCAGACGGGTGGCACTTTACAGTATAGCCCTAAGAAAGCCAATGCATCCATTGTGGCATGTTGCATTCCACACAACATAGTCCTGCACCAGGGATGTCACATTGAGCTCACAGAGTACACAGTATTGGACTTCAGACCTAAGAAGACAGAGCTGCATGTGCTGCCTGTGGTGGAGATTGGAGAGGCACAGAGTGAAAGGGATAGAATGGCCCTGTTGGTTGCAGAGCAGTTTACCTGGTGACATCTGCATTTCTGACATGAATGAAACATAGTTGATGTAGTGAATATTTATTGCATCACTTAGATAGCCTGGCAAATGCAAAACTATTTACACTAATGCCGTGAATGTACCAATTTTAGTAATGCAAATTTTAATTGCAAGGAAAAAACTGTCCTGACAGTCTTGATATTTGCCCAAGAAGACTTGAGTAAAGTGACATAAATACTCAGCACTTCCTGGACAAACATCAGTTTCCTCTTGAGAGAAATTGCTGGTAGAGCCTCTTTAAACTTAGTGCTTGCTGTGCATCCGACATGATGGAATTGCCAGCTTGCTAGGCACTGGTGAAAGAAAACAGTGGCTCATAATGAAACCAATCTCCCACCACACACAAAGGTAATTTATTCTTCTAAATCAAACTCTTTTGAAACTATGCAGCAGTCACAAAATTACTGGAAATGGCGGCTTCAATCACCACAGTTCTGAATCAGCACTAGTTTTACAATTGTGTCTTGATGGTTATACTAGAGGCCAAAAAGATGGATACCTGGATAAGGTAATGGCTGATAAACTTATGTCTGGTAGGCATATAAAAAAATATTATATTAATAGTACTGTCAATATTATGACTACTGTAATATTGTAATAATCCCAAAATACAAGAAAGGCATTTGTTAGAATTTATGCTTGCCTTTTTTCACAACTTTTGGCTAGCTACAGGAAAATATTTCCCTATAGAAAAAGTTCTAGCCTTTATTTGGTTTAAATTCCTGTGTGAATGTCAGTTGACATTTCTTACAACAATTACACTGAATTGAAAGTCCAAACGCTGGGAGGAGTACAGCTGCTCCATCTCTACCACATCTGCAGATGCATCATGACAGCTAAATTAGCAAACTTCAGAAAGCAATCGCGATCAAAGTGAAAATTGATTATAGATGGCCGATATTTACTAGTGAAGGCAAATCGTAATGCTACAACATACAGTGACATTCTAGATTCTGTGCCTCCAACTTTGTGGCAAACGTTCGGGAAAAGCCCTTTCCTGTCTCAGCATGACAATGACCCCGTGCACAAAGCGAGGTCCATACAGAAATGGTTTGTCGAGATCGGTGTGGAATAAGTTGATTGGCCTGCACAGAGCCCTGGCCTTAACCCCACTGAACATCGATTGAAAAGTGAACTGTGAGCCAGGCCTAATCACCCAACATCAGTGTCCTACCTCACTAACGCTCTTTTGGCTGAATGGAAGCAAATCCATGCAGCAATGTTCCAACATCTAGTGGAAAGCCTTCCCAGGAGAGTGGAGGCTGTTATAGCAGCAAATGTGGACCAACTCCATATTAATGCCCATGATTTTTTAACAAGATGTTGGACGAGCAGGTGTCCACACACTTTTGGCCATGTAGTGTATAATCAATGTGCTTTCTGTATAGATAGCTGCCTAATTTTACATAAGGCTATGCTCTATATTTAAAGGGATGTCATGTGTCTGGACAAATGCTGCCATCTGTTATATAAAAAACAGAAAACAAACCAGAAATGAGAGAGAGGCCTATATCAGCTGTATAATTAACTTTTGCATTTGCTACTATCAGCACCTTTGCTTCAAGTTATGGCTAAAGGAACGAACAATAAACTTTTTTTATTTTTTTACACTTGCTGTCAAACTTGTCTCGACAGGGGATATCATGGTATGACACCAATTCAGTTTCATGTTCACAAAACCTGCATGGGTTTACATTGATCCCTGTAAAATCAGAGGAAGAAATTAGGAATCGACAGGGATCACATTAACTTAGCCAAAATATAACATTCCCACATAATATGATATCGCTAACCACCCACACAAACAGAAACTGTTGAATGACGAGCAGCAAATTCTTTGAATGATAAACTGATAAGTCTCCAGCCAAGTTGACAATTACAAAGGTGAGTATCAGCAGCTAGTGAGTTAGCTATCTAACTTTGCTGACTGGCTCATATTGCAGTTATTGTGACAGCCTCATTGCATGAGTAGGATGAGATAATATTCTGTAATCCAAAAATGACTGAAATCATCTTCCTTTGGATCTAGTGATGGTTGTCCTCCCTTAATTTAACTTTAACTTAAAGCTGGATTAAAAAAAAAAAAACATATCGTTGAACGGTAATGACTAGTTGGTAATAATCATAAAAAGAACTGAAAAAATCCAGCACCATACACTGTGTTTATACCCTCAAATTCTGCATTCTGAAACCAGTGATTCGGCCCGAATTTTGTTTTCAAAACAAGTTTTCAAAGCAAAGTGGCTTATGATCATAGACCATAGAACCAATCGAGGAGATAGGCCTGTTCACATCTCAAACCAATCAACTGTGAGATTGGCCTTGCCAGTTCACCAGCTAGACATTTTACAGCAAGTCGTATCCCGTTAGCTAGATCTGGCTACTGCTATAAGTTACCATACATAGCCTACCAGCTGTAGCCAGATAATGCCTGGCTCAGACTAAAGCTACACAAATTCAGTGTTATGCAACAACTCTGCAACAATAGAAAAGATTTTGTTGTTTTACCTGGACTTTGTTTGCTGTAATGTTAGCTATACCAGTCTGTAATCCTGAAATCGTATCTAGAAGACTTGCACGTTCACAAGGAGGTCTGTGGAAGCAGTAGGGTGGGGGTGTGTCTCTTTCTCTGTTGGCCAAGGGATGTTATGACTGAAATATTTTGACAACAAATGTGACTGTTGGGAAAAAAGTTGTGTGCTTTAAGCTACAGGTTTCTCATGCCAATTCAGTGATAAACATTCAGCTAATCTTTCTTATACTAGTAATAATGGGTCCTGACGAACTGGCTATTTGTTCAGGATTTCCTAGCTAGCTAATGTTAACTATATTGATAGCGTAATTCTTGTATGAAACATATTGGCTATTTCAGCAACTGAATAATGAGTGACAGCCGACTAGTTTTTGTTATCCCTTTCACGTTCCAATGCAATTCCCATAAACGTTTGAATTTCAAATTCAATGACAACTCTATTTTACCTATCATTATTATTGATTTGGAAATCAAACCAAGCTGACATTTTTAATTATAGTGGCAATGTATATGCATAAAAATATCCTGTACTTGTATTATGTGCTTGTATTTATGCTCCCAGTCTCATATTCTGAAGCTATGTTCCACTCAAGCTTTCACTGAAACATAAATCCATTCCCTGCTGGGTGGGTGCTCTACATGAACTAGCTCAATATGTTCAATTTGGCTTTCAAATCTTGAACCCTGATTTTAGTAATCTGAGTCTGCCAGTGGCGACTAAAATAGGATCATGCAAGTGTGACACTGTAAAATGTGGTTTATCTGCTTCCAGAATGGGTGGGGGACTTTAATTTGCCACCATTTTAGGCTTTTTAAAAAATATGAGTTCTCACAAGTGCAACTGACTCACCAAGCTCTTGCATATGCCCAATTTGCTGTTGGCAGGTGGAAACTGAGGTATTACAAGACACATTTTACATTGTTGCCTGTGCCTACCTTACAGGGGTTATCCTTTCTGTTACAATAGCTTCACAATAGCTTCTAACAGAGAGTCAGAAATGTTCCCTTGAAATACATTTTGGAAAACAGGATTGCCACCAAGACTGATGAGCATATGGGAATTAATTCAGACACAATCACAAATAATATACTGAAACCCTCACAACCATGGCTGCTTGAAGTCTGATGTCATTCTAATCTGTTGCATCACAAACATATAATGTAATCTAAAAACAAAAATATTGGTCTACAGATGATTGAACTGATCATACAGGATACAGGATCTCTATCTCATTCAAAACATGGATTTTCGTTCACTTATGATTGGCAGTCCGACAGACATTCTGCTGATTGTTTAAAATGTAAATCACCATGTTGCTTGCATAAGTAGAAGACCATTACAAACTCCTTGTGTACTGCACAGGATAAGAACGTAGTTTCAGTATAAACTAGCTTTAAATTTAAAATTTGAATCAACTGAATACAATTTTGTTTCTTTGGCCGTGTATGATTTTGGTTTCATAGTGTCATAAACTACAGTGCACTCCAAAAGTGTTTGGACAGTGACTAATTTTTTTGTTGTTTTGGCTCTGTACTCCAGCACATTGGATTTGAAATATAACAGTGCCTAGCTAGCAGACATACTTGTAGATTTTTTACTTTCCAAAATTAAACTGAACATTGCCATTTATTATATATAACATTATTATTTAACATTATTATTATATTACTTTTTACAGTGAAATGGGTTAGTCTTTATTGTTGACACTCTGACGTGGCGTTGACGAATGACGATTGGGATGTAACGTTAGACGGGGGTCATGTGGGATGGAGCAGGGTGGTATTACAAAAAGCAGGATTAGCCACTGTGTTAGTTGGATAACTACACTGAGTAAAACCCAGAACCGCTCCATATTTGGGAGGGTTGTGGCTTTTAATCAGTGTAGTTATCCAGCTAACTCCATAATCCTGCTTTGTAAAATACCACCCAGGTTGAGGACGCAGAACCGGTTACTAGCAACTGACATGATCCACCTGGAGTCCAAACCAGCTGTTGAGGACGCAGAACCGGTTACGAGCAACTGACATGATCCCCCTGGAGTCCAAACCAGCTTTTGAGAGGAGATGAACTGCTGCGCTTCGCAAACGGTGGTTTGTGTAGCGTTGCAAACTTGCGATCATGCAGGGGTGGCTTTCGCGATTCCGATGTTTCTTCAGAATTCACAACACACTTCACAATCTTTTTGAAAACATTTCTTGAAATCTTCATGACTTTCACAAAGTATATTGTGGACTGAATATTTCAATGCACACTTTTACGTCAAACTTAAGTAACACAGACCTGACAGGTCGATGTAGAAAAGCCGATTCACACCACAGAAAGCATCACACATCGTTATCAGTCACTTTCCCAAAAGCATCGTAGAGTTATGCTCATCTTTGAATATATATTTTCCTTGCGTTGCGTATTAAATCTGATCAAACCTAACTGAAAAAAAAAGAGACAAAAAGAAGAACAAGAAAGAAAAATAAATATAATAAGTAATATGCTCGTCAGGCAGCCTAACTCCTCCACTAACAGTGAATTCATCTTTGGCGCTGTAGTTAGCGCAGTGGCCTCGCCGCCTGAAGTTCAGTGGTTCGTGCCCCGCCAGAAACTTGTTCGTTACACAAGCAATGAAAGAAAAACAAAATTATCTTAACTACACTGCTCAAAGAAATTAAGGGAACACTTAATCAACACAGTATAACACCAAGTCAATTAAACTTCTGGGATATCGATCTGTCCAGTTAGGAAGCGTAAACGATTCTGAATCAATTTCACCTGCTTTGTTGCCAATGAAAGTGACAACAGATGGACAGGAGAGGCAACAGCAAGACAACCCCCAAAAATTAAATGGTTTTTCAGGTGGTGGCCACAGACCATTTCTCTCTCCTTATCTTTCATGACTGATTTTTCTCTTGTTTTGCATTTTGCAAGTGCCCTTGTCACTACTGGTACCTGCAGCCCATTCAGATTGCACAGGTAGTCCAGCTCCTCCAGGATGGCACATCCATACGTGCCGTCACAAGAAGGTTTTCTGTGTCTCCCAGCAGTCTCAAGAGCGTAGAGGAGATACTGGGAGATGGGACATTACACAAGGAGAGCTGGACAGGGCTGTAAAAGAGCAACAACCTAGCGGCAGGACCGGTATCTGCTCCTTTGTGCGAGGAGGAACAGGAGGAGCACTGCCAGAGCCCTAAAAAATTACCTCCAGTGGGCTACTCATGTGTATGTTTCTGACAAAACTGTCAGAAACAGACTCCATGAGGGTGGCATGAGGGCCCAACATCCTGTAGTGGGACCTGTGCTCACAGCCCAGCACTGTGCAGCTCGATTGGCATTTACCAGAGAACACCTATTGGCAGGTTTGCCATTGGCACCCCGTTCTCTTCACAGATGAGAGCAGGTTCACACTGAGCACATGTGACAGACGTGAAAGAGTCTGGAGACGCCGTGGTGAATGTTATGCTGCCTGCAGCATCATCCAGTATGACCGGTTTGGTTTAATTGACTTGGTGTTATACTGTGATAATTAAGTGATAATTTTTTTGAGCAGTGTATATATGCTTTTGGCAAACTGATAGGATCCATGTGCTGTCTACATTTATTAAAATAATTTTGCCTATTGTGAATGTACATGTCAGCGCAGTTCACAATAAGTCCTTATAAACCCTATGATGGGATAATTGATTAAACTTGCTCTAGACTAAGTACCTACTACTATTATTATTGTTATTATTGTTGTTGTATCTATCTATCTATCATGTAGATTAGCGGCCTCTGTCTGCAGAGGTGGAACTTGCACACTTGAGATTGTAGCCAATGTGCTGGAGTACAGAAAAACAAATAAATGTGTCACTGTCCAAATACTTTTGGACTACACTATGTGTGTGTGTGTGTGTGTGTCTGTCTGTCTGTCTGTGCATTCAAATACTGATTTATTCCTACCCAGTTTTTTCGACTTTGCATGTTTCACCTGAGTGAGAAAGTCACATCACTGACTTGGAGGCACAACCTTCCTCTGCCGTTTTCTGTATGATTTGACCTGTTAGTTAGTGGGAGCCAAATACATTAAACGGAATATCCCAAGCTCTAAAGCAGTGCTAAAATGTTGGAGATGCTTAATGTACTTTAATAATAGATGCTATCTATGCTGACCCAATAACAAAAGAGGATATGTTACATGCTAACAGTTACATTTCTATAAAATGTAGCACTGCATTGTGTGTCCAGCAATGGTGGCACGTGTTCCTTAGAAAAGCAAACATTATACCTTAAACATTTTACACTTGTATACATGATTGAACTTTTACATTTCTCTCTGATCTCTGGTCAGCCTGTGATTTTGTCTGCTTTTTTTCCACACGGGATGCAGTGCCGTTTCAATTCAGTGTGTTCCTTGCCATCATTAACTTTGCCCCCTGGGTTGATCTAATAATAGGAAACATAATAAAAATCAATTGTTGTGAGCAGAGCTGATGTAGAAATTATAAGAAATTTGAAATAAAAATAAATAAAATAAAAATCAAAGGGGTTAGTGACAACATGTGGGCATTAATGTTGAGATGGGAAAAATAATTGGTGCTCTGTTGATGTTCAGCTATCTTTTGCTGAACTCCTGCTACCTAGCAAAACAAAATATAAGATCTCATTAAAATTTTACTCACCCCAAATCTTAATTATCTTCGTTTAGATATTATGTCTTGCTTTTCTTGTTCTTTTTTTTGGCAGTTGGGGGTGTCCTCTGTGGTGTATTTTCAGTGGCAGCATTATAATTGCTTTTGACAAGTGACCAACTCTCAGAATAAGAGGAATGTTTGGCCTTCTTTTCATTGTAAAACATTTTGTCTAATCTTAAAATATAGGCTGTTCACCCAGTTACAAAAAAATTTAAAATAAGAGAATAAAAAATAGTTGTAAATTAGTACAATACAATTCGATTTGCCGAGCAGAAACAATCACTACCCAAATCTACATTGTAATCAGTCCAACCACACAGCTGGCTGTTTACCATGTCAAGTCATAGTAGAAGAGGATCACTGAGGAATTATTTCCTGCATCCATATGACGTAATCAACACTTGAAGAGGGAAGCCATGTCACTCGTATGAACGTATGATTTCTAGGTCTGCTTCTCTGGTATGTGATAACTACATTATATAAATACAGAGTTGAAGGAATGTATGTATAAGTACCAAACATTAACGTTATTCTCCCTTGACAATAAATTAATAAGCTAAGTAAATGGAACACCATTCCTCCAAAAGATATTCCCTCATTTGGTGTTTTGATTATGGTGGTGGAGAGCACTGTCCAGCATGTCAGTTCAAAATCTCCCATAGGTGTTCAATTGGGTTGAGATCTGGTGACTGCAAAGGCCATAGCAGATGATTCACATCATTTTCATTCTCATCAAACCATTCAGTGACCGCTTGTGTCCTGTGGATGGGAGCATTGTCATCCTGGAAGAGACCACTCCCATCAGGATAGAAATGTTTAATCGTAGGATAAAGGTGATCACTCAGAATAACATTCTATTGATTTGCTGTGGGGACAAGTGGACCCAAACCATGCCAGGAAAATGCCCCCCACAAAATAACTGAACCACTGGAAGCCCACACTGTAAGGGCGTTTCCTTTAATTTGTCACCCGTCTATATATATACTGTATATACAGTGAGCACCGTAATGCATTGGACAGTGACACATTTCTTGTTATTTTGGTTCTGTAGTCTAGCACTTTGAGTTTGAAAAAATACGATGACGGTGAAGGGCAGACTGTCAGCTTTAATTTGAGAGTATTTTCATCCATATCGGATTAACCGTTGAGAAATTATAGCACCTTTTGTATATAGTCCCCCCCCCCCGTCCCTGTCCCCCCCCATTTCCGGGCATCAAAAAATATTGGACAGTTTAACATAATGTAGAATAAAGTAATCATTTTTAATATTTGGTCGCATATCATTTGCATGCCATGACTTCCTGCTGTCTGTGACCCAACAATATCAGAAAGAATGTGTCACTGTCCAATGAATTATGGTGCGGCTCAAAAACAGCAACATTATTTAATATGACAAGGGGAACAGTGTCAAAAACTATGGCAACATATGCCAAACAAGAACAGACTGCACTGGCTGAGTAATTTATGTAATGTAATATAATAAAGTTATTATGCTTGGAGAGAGCCAAAGGAAGCCAACTGGTAAACATGGTGGTGGATCTGTAATGGTATGGGCAGCATGATATTTGACAGACACACATATATGCAGAAAACATTATTGCATCAAATAATTGAAGTCATGTGATATCAGCAAATACATTTATGGAAACTACAAAACACATGTCATCCACACATGCCATGTCTAGTTCTACGCTGTAAATACTGATAAGTTGACTTCACTTCAGGAAACCGATTGCCTTGCAAGAAGATCTAATTTTCAGTTTTTTATTATTACAGTTTTAGTGTATGTTTTTAACTTTAAAATGACTGGTAACAGGCATTAGATCATATTTTTACCATTGCTTTTACGTAATATTGTTGAAAAGTTTTAAAAATGTAAAAAAATTTTTTTATTATTGTTTATTTATTTATTTAACATTTTTACTCATTTTATATTTAATTATTATCCTTATTATTCTTATTGCTGTTTTTACCTCCCTTTCACCTGTGTTGCTTTTATCATCTTATCCTTTATTTAATATATTTATTGATACTATATTGTTCGTTTTTGTGTTTTATTTATGCTTATGTCTTTCATATGCTTTTACTATTTGTCTATTGTGAAGCACTTTGTATGAAAGGTACTATACAAATAAAGCTTATTATTATTAGGGGTCCAACGCGAAGAATATAAATGAAAATGTTTTCGATGTCTAATACTATCCTTAGAATAATTAGCATAAAATGCTCCCAACATATGCATGCTGAAATAATTTAAGGAATTGTCATTTTCTGAATAATAATTTTAAAAAAAACTGTTTGGACAGCTTAGACATCTCAAGTCTTACCTAACTAATAAAATGTAAAAAGAAAAGGAAATAGGGGTGGCGTGGTGGTGCAGTGGGTAGCGCTGTTGCCTCACAGCGAGAAGGTACTGAGGAGTTTGAATCCCGGCAGAAGGCCCTTCTGTGTGGTGTTTGTACGTTTTCCCTGTTTCTGCGTGGGTTTCCTCCAAAGACATGCTGGAACTGGAGACTCAAAATTGCCACCACAGGTGTGAGTGAAAGGTGTGTGCCCTGTGATGGACTGGTGACCTGTCCAGGCCTGCCTCTTAGGCTCCAGCCCCCCTGTGAGCCTGACCAGGAATAAGCAGGTTACATAATGGATGGATGGGAGAAAAGGACTTCTGTAAAGGAAATAGTAACTATATAAACTTTTTCCAACCCAAAAATATAGAGCACCAAACTACAAAGGGAGAGATTTAAATGATTTAGCTTCACTTATTTATTCAAGTCAGGTCATTTGTTATATTAACAGTGCACTTGCTAGTTTTTATATGGTCATGCTAAGAGTTCACAGTCTTATCTGTACTTATCTTATCTATACAATATATCTGTGACAGTTCATGCTTCTTTTCATAGTCTATCTTATCGGTTTTCTTTTAAAAAAAACAAACTGTATGTCACTGTCTATATATGTCACTGTCTATATCAGAGATATAGAAAAATGCAGTTCAAATCCAATTTTCCTATGCAGTTAAGTTGAATGAGTAATACATGCTCAGAGGAGAAATACAAAATCTCACAAATCCAACATAATAATAGCTCTTTAGCGATAATATGAACAAAAAGTACAAATTTGTTAATATTGCCACATAATAATAATGCACCAGTTCAGTAGCTGGTAGCCTCTTTGCACAAGTTATGCCATCAAGTATATTTTGAAGGCAAAGCCCCACTAGCTTATGCACTATTATGTTCAGAATGAGAAAGCTACAATAACCCAGAGGATAATATCAAAAAATGCCAAAAATGTGCAGTGATTTAATCTGTCTGGTTGACTACAGTCAAGCAAGAAAATAAATGTTATATGCAGCCGCCATAATTTGCCCAGGGAAACAGAAGAATAGCAGTTAAAAGTACCGTTCTCTGGCGCTTGCTGCTTACTTGCTAACCAGAGAGAATTCATGAATACAGGACTGAGAATACTCAAATGCTCTCCATGTTTAATGCATTTTAACTGTTTGTCCCCTCACTGCCAAATCATTAGTGCAGGTACTGACACCATCGCTGTTGAACTTCTTCTCAAGAACTCAAGTGGCACATTAATAAGCATATTTCCGTAGGCCCTCAACAAGAGTGAGAAATGATTATTGTAAAATAAATTAAATTGTGCACTGCGCAAAGGGGAACCTACCCTGGCAAGAGGTCCCCATCAAGTGAAGTGAGAAATGCTTCTGGATGTTTGACAGTACAGCCCATTGGTCAGGAGGAGCCCTGGCTGTTCTCACTGTTCGTATACATTTTGTATGAGGTCTGTTCATCAAAGCTGGGCCAACAGTGGAAGCTCTTCAGATCCTACCCTCCTCTCCTCTAGCGGCTCACCTCACCTTGTAGCCCCCCCAGCCACACGCACACACACACACACACACAAACACACGTGTGCGTGCACACAACGCAAGACAAATATCTGTTTTCTCTTGAATTGTCTGGAGCAGGGAACGTAAAACATAAATATCAGTGTCTATGTGCAGTTAGAGACGTGTATTGCCATCAAGAAAGGTCAAAACAAAAAGCAGTTGCTTTCAGAAAACAAAGTAATGGGGTCATTGTGAGCTACTGTAAAAGGGGTGGAGTAGAGCAGCCCGGTGCTTATTGTTTCATTGCTTCTCTACAAGCACAAGGCATACAGTGTTCTGGTGAAGCTGTGACACACAGAATGGACCCTTACATTTCTCATCTATTAGTCAGCTCTATTGATGCTCCATGATGATGAGGTACAACTTGCTGAAGGGGCAAACATTTCCTTTCATTCAATTGATTTATAATCAATAATATTCACACTGTGCACAAAAACACTTATTGATACTAGAGGTTTTTTGTTTTCCTTAGTGCCTAAATGTGATCAGTAAGCTATACATGGAAAACATTGCCTTTTTCCAACAGGGGCTTTGCTTTTTTATGGTGCAGTGAAAGCTCTGGCTTACTTTCAGGCCGGTTGGAGAAGGCTCGGGGTCTAAGCTTACAAGACACTAGAGTGAATACTAGTATTTGATACACATCACAAATCAAATTTTAATGTCTGACTGCAGATATGCAACTCTAAAGGAGCTGTTTGGGGTTTATGGACCTCAGAGCCATTTAATTTCAGCCAGTCACTGCAAGAAGAGAAAAGCTTGGGGATATGGTTCTGGCCAATTTCTGCAGAGCTGGTGCTACAGCACAGCACAGAGTACTCCACTGTAGGTTAAATAAATGCAGTGCTTAAAATTGATATCTTGCTGTTAATTGTCACAAACAAAATTCCATTCATAGCTTGAGGGGACATAACTTTACAGTCACCCTGGACTATACTAATACAATTATAAGTGATCTCACAGCTAGCAGTATACAAACACGCTCGAGAAAGTTGTATTTTCTGGAGCTGTTTCTATCAATGTCTCTCCCGGGCAGGGAAAGTTTCAATTGACTTGCTTGGTGAAAACAGCTAAATGAACATTTCCAAAGCACTTCAAATGAAAGTCATGCAGTACCTTATACAAATGCTTCAACATATCAAATTCTCCACTGAAGCAAAAGAATAAAAATACCACCTTGGCCCTGGGCTATAATTCAACTTCAGACCTACTGCAAGGATGTTGTATAAGTCTTCTAATCTTCTATTTTACAATATATAGTCTTAACTTTCAAACTGAACTGTATTTTACAATATATAATCTTTTCAAATAATCTTTATGCCTGAGTTATACGTAAAGCGGTCACACAAACTACACAAATAAAAATAATGTGTGTGTATTCTTTCTGCTTCATAACTCTTTACTACAACGGTGCAATGCACACTATCACAAATGACATTAGCATAGAGGCCATTTAATAGCAATTTAGCCCCAGCAAAAAAATTAATAAAATAAATAAATATTTTATACTGTGTGTTACACTCAACTTTCAGAGGGCATATTTTCACATTAATGTAAAACCAATAATGTCAAACAAAGAATCTACATTGCCAAACTAAAAATAAATGAGCAAAACGCATTGGATAACATCAAGATTCCTGCAATAATATTAAATCAACATACTATCATACTACACCAGATATACACCATATCTGATGTTAAAAATATCCTCATATTAAACTAGTTATTGTGGTACCATGTAATTAAACAAACAAAACTATGGTTGGCAAGAGCAATCCCCCTGAACCTTGGACATGCAGTTAACACTGTGGCATTTCTGCGGCTGGCTATCCTGATTTTGTTGTTGAAGTAGTTTAGTTTGGTGGTAAAAGGCATTCCCCTGTTGTTGCCTTCCCTTTTTGTAAGTCATACTGTTCTAACTGACTCCTTCATGAATTACAGTGCTTATACAACAAGTGCAATGATACTCCCTGGTACTTCTTTAAGTCCATGTTTTCAGCATGGACACAATGGAGGAAATGTAAGCATTAAACAGAATGTCACTCAAGGTTATTTCATCTCTTGTCTGCTTGGTATGCTTTTACATGTTGCTGACCAAGCTGCGAAACACAATCTCCAACAAAACTGTGGCATGCTATGCAGGCATTCTGTTCACCAGAGAATGTCCTAAAGGACATGCAGGAATTCTGACTACAAATTCTAAGTCATTTATAATCTACCTAATATGTCTCATTGTACATGGAGTGTATCCAGAGTTGACAACGAAAGAGATTAAATACCCTCTGATTTCAGAAGCAATCTTCTATAGTCATGTCCATCAAGAATCTTCAAAACATCAGCTGAGGGAAAGTCATAGCTAGTCCATTTATAAGGAATGCTTTCAAAACACTATCAAATCAACAAAACCACATCAACCTTTCCATTGCTGTCAAGCACTGATACAGATCACTATTTTTTTTTCCAGTGTTTTGGTAAAAACATTTTGATGGAGCTATACCTGTACTGCGAAGAGGTAGTTCCTGTTGCCTCACACGTTATTGTGGCCTCCTGGTCTGGAGAATCGATGGGGAGAACTAGGTCACTGGGTTCCATCCTCCAGGTTGGGCCTTGGAACATTTCATCTTCTGCATAAACTTAAAATAAAATAATAAAAACTCATTATAGTTCCCATTATAGTCATATTGCCTGCTAATAAAAGTTACTAATATTAGTAAATATTTATACAGCTGTATCACCCATAGTAGTGGCAGGTTTGAACTGGAAAAAAAAGTTGACAGGCTGTTGTGTTCATGTTTAACCCCTTTGCACAGATGCCTAGTGGCCAAGACACCAGCGTCGTGACAATGCTTGACTGGGACATTCATTGCTCCTGCAACCAAACTATGTGTGGAAACAACAAACTCTGTGTTCTAGCTTTATTAGTAAGCGATTTGTGGCAAAAATACAGAATACAGAGTTTATAAATGCCACTGTTGTCGTGTAGCTAGTCCATTTAACAAGCAACCCCCCACCCAGTCTCACCTGCAACTGTACCTACCCATGCGTGACACAGTGGGCAATAGCATCTATCTGTGAGTTCATAAAAACATTTCTTCATTACCAAAAATTTGTATTCCGTCATAGCAACAAGATAAACCCGATAATAGCCCAACTGTATGCCAAAACAGCCGTAAAAAGCCCTGCTCATTCAATTGTTAAATAAACAAGTGAAATTCTTATACCGTAATTATACCATGTCATTCTGCTATCAATATTTGTTACTAAATATGAAATAAATATACAAACCCAAATTCCAAAAATGTTGGGACAGTATGTAAAATTCACATAAAAGCAGAAAGCAATTTATAAATTATCTTTTACATATACTGTATTTACTTGAAAACAGTACAAAGAAAATTAATTGAATGTATGGGAAGTTCAAAAAACACCTGTTCCACAGGTAAACAGGTGATGCTATCATGAATGGGTATAAAAAAAAATATATGTCTTATTTTCAGGTACTCTTACAAGCGATACTATAACCTATCTGCATTTGAATGGATCTCTATGGGAATTTGGGTGTGGGACTAGATTAAGCTGTACATTACATGAGAATAGTATGGACCCCATGGTTGGCTAAATGGCTGTAAGTCATCAAGGGTCAGAGGTATCAAACAAGCCTAAAACCATCACTCTGCTCCAAGATATGCAGTAGATATGGATGGATCACTTTAAGGATTGTTTCTCCTGACTCGTTTTCCTATTGAACTATATGGAAAAATAAGTCAGGAGAAACAACCCTTCAAGTGATCCATCCATATCTGGCAGCAGAGTGATGGTTTGAGGCTCATTTGATACGGCAGACCCATGATGACTTACAGCCATTTAGCCAACCATAGCTTCCATACTATTCTATGTAATTTACAGCTTAATCTATTATGAAACAAAAGTTAATATTGTAAATGGTACACCTGTCTTGTTTCATTTAAGCCATTTACCAAGTATCTGTGATACTCACACCTGGTGTTATAAAACCTTAAACAGAGCACCCCCTAAATAGGTGAGAATTGACCAAATTTGCCATCTGCGCAAAGGGGTTAACTTCGGCTAAAAGCACCTACAAGAAAACACTATGTTGCAGCAATCTCTCTTACAGTATTGCAGCCACGCATCATTTGGCTATTTCATTTCTTTAAGATATTCACTTGAAACTGTCGCATACAATAATAAGAAGATAATTTTTTAAGTTAAGCCCCCCTCCACAATCGCATGCTCTGTAAACTGTATGAAGGTTTTTAGATTTTCTGTTCCCGCTCTGCCATGAGTCTGACAAAACCGCCAGCAGATATGATACCACTTTAGAGTTAATAAGATGTGTATCTTAAATTATGGTTGAAAAGCCAAGGAAAGCCCAGAGGATTAAGTAATATAATATTCCAGTCATTTTGGCATGCAATTATGATGGCGCTTTATTCCCCACCTAATATATGATACGTGAAGTTAGGCACTTCTGAAGCTGAGTTAAACTGCCTTGAAAACTCATGAGAAATCACATGCTATAATGCACCAGCTAAACATGATGAGGATATGTATAAAAGCAGGGATACATGTTTGAGCAGAGCTGTAACTCTGCAGCTGTGTTTGGAGACAGAAAGTGCACAAAGTCCAGAGAAAGGATCTCAAATGAACAACAGGACTGTGGAAATTTGGACTTATTTCACCGATTTCAACGCTGTTTGCTGTGAAATCAGTCCAATTAATTGGAGTACTACTTCATATTAGTTTGTTACAAGTTTACCCATTATAAAACAGTGCAATTGCATTTAATTTGAATTTGCATGATAGTAGAGGGGTATACCTTATTTATGGTGTTAGGCTAATTGGGGGGGGGTGTTATCAGGGCATTGCTGTAAAGAAGTATGCATGCTCAGTCAACCTATCCTGTATAAATAAAGGTTAATAAATACATAAAAATGATATATGACCTTTAACTGGGGGTGGATGGTGGTGGGAGGGTGGGGTTGGCGTGAAGGGAGGGGGATTAGGGCGTTCGATACTGGCTGGGCACACTGAAATGTAGTTAAATCTCTGAGTACAATATACCGTATTTCATGTAATGTACATATTCTTGAAATTCACAATAAGAACAATTAAAGAAAATAAACCAAATGTTTCAAGTATATCACACAGGGTTTCACTTCTTTTCTGTGGGAGAATGAGATACAAACACACATTTGACGACATCAGCTTACTTTGTGTGCTGCTTTTCACAAGCATCTATGGAACCCAGTTCTTCATAACCCTCACAAAAATATTCTAAAACATATCCCTATTTTTCTGTATAAAAAAAACATTTTTTTAAAGGGCCATAGCCTTCTGGCAATGACAGAAGATATCTGTTGCCGAGAGCTTCCTCGAGCATCAACATAAAAATACAAGATAAAGATGACGTGCATTTCACTTGATTAATGATAAAACAAAATTGAACATCCTGGGTTAACCACTGGCATATCAAAGTATGTTATTTGTTTTTGTATTTGTGGTCTTTAAACAGCCAAAGAGATATGTGCAGATGTTTCATGTTAACATCTTAAAATCTAAATTAACTGAATGGTGACATTATCTGCAAGGGTGAGGATATACAATTCCATTGATTGTTACCAGTCTTGACATTGCATACCACAAAACATATAAACTGCACTTATAAACATTGTTTCCATTTATAATCTCCATCATACAAAAAAACTCAACTGAATCCAAAGAATTGACAGTACTATTTTACATAGATGATAATCCTTTAATATCAAAAACAGCTGTGAATTAACATTTATTTTCATCATGGATAGACTATACTGTATACAGTACATGGTCTGTGTGATAGCACTTTACATGGTTACTGCCAATAGGCTTATGTGTATCAGCACTTTAACAATAAACACTTCACAGTTCTGTCAAGCTATGTAGCTAGCCAGACAGCTAGAGGTAAAATTACTTACGGGTCTAACAGAAACCACCAACTCCACATTGCTTTTCATCCCCTTGCTAAACTTCAGCAGTCACCATCGAGGAGCAGCAAATCCTAGGTTGACTCTGCTGCTTGAACACGCCCTGTCAGCTTGTTTGGCTTTGCTGTATTTGTGGTTCTTCACCTCCATCATAGCAGTAGCTAGATAGTAGGGGTGCAACGGATCACAAAACTCACGGTTCGGATCGTATCACGGTTTTGAGCCACGGATCGGATCATTTTTCGGATCAGCAAAAAAAAAAAAAGGGAGACAAGTATATCTTTGCTTTCCATTTATTCTGTAAAACACTTAAAGCAAGGAACTTTTGCCCATGGTCTTAAATGAAAACAACATTCAAGATGTCCAATGTTTAAGTAAAATCTTAAAATATATAAAATATTCAATACTCAATTGTTAAATCAAAGTGCAATATGAGGCATGATACCTTCTTCCTTTAAACATGGTAGTGAATGAAAAAATAGCCTGTGTAAACGTTGACGTTAATATTATACTTTAGGTGAGTCTGGCTTGGTTAACATTAGCCATAGCCTTGGATCAAGACGGTCAGGCTTGTACCAACAAGGCTAGTTAGCCATATATATAACGTTATAATTAATAATTAGAACAGTGGTGTTAACATCACTAGCCTTGCCTTATCCATATGAATAACAAAATTAAATACCCCGGGCTCCATTACATATTGTTTGACGAGGCGAAGCACAGACTGGAAAGTAACATAGCGTTAAGGAGACGCTAACGCTATGGACCAGAGCTAAGTTGTAATCATAAAACTCAGTTTTTTAAAAAATAGTCATGCACACATTTGTACAGTGCATACGGCAGGCCTTGTTGACGGATTTGGAAGAGATTTCGTAGCTCTGGTTCCAAAAATGAACGAGTATTTAATGTGTTAAATCCGTGAAAATTACATTACAGTGGGTGAGCTGGCTCTCAAACTGTCTCCCCTTGCGAAGAGGGGCGGGGCTTAGCGATAGGTCCAATGCGCTTCAGAGTAAAACACAGCACGCATCTGTCTTTTCACTGCAACTCTGCATCGAGATTTAGGGAATTATTACTTTAAAAAGTACTAGCGGCAGTAAAACTGTAATTCACTATGATGGTTAAATTTTGCAATTAATCCGCGGTTCACATGCGTGCCGAACCGTGGGGGGCGATCCGTACGGATCACGGATCAACTCCGATCCGTTACACCACTACTAGATAGGTACAAACACTCTGCTAAAACCTGATCCCACCCCACAGGCCTTGTAGCCAAACCCACCCCTCCCCACACAGGAAAGTGTCATACCCAGAACCATCCTGAACACATTTCAGAATTGGGATGGCAGGTATGCCATTCGCCAAGTTATGGCTTGGTGGGACCTGTGCCAAACCTATACAGCACAGAGAGTTTGGCAGTTTTCTGCAACTTCTGACCTCATGAAAACACACATAATGCAGGTACAACTTCACAACTTCACACAATAAAACCCGGAACATGGGTTATTTAGCATTTTTTCTCATTCTTCTTTTTCCTGTTTATTACATCATCACAAATGCTCCAGGCCCACAAAAAATAATTCCTCCATTGGAGATATAGCTACATCTGCCAATAACAACATCTGATCGACTATAATAGCAACATCTGATCGAAGTGGACAGGTGATGCCATTTCAGCCAATAGAAGAGGACCTTGTTGTCACCATTTTTGTTTTGTGTGGAAGCTAGCTTGATTGCTAACTAATAATTGTCAAAAAATAAAACTATTGTTCTTAGAGCTGTGTAATCTTTGTGGGAAGCTTGTTTATATTTCTGAAATGCATTCTCCATCATTTCACATGCAAACCCCACATAATATAATTTCATGACTCAGATAGCACCATGACTCCAAAGAGGGCCATAAAATCTTGGACTGAATTTGTAACTGTTAACCCCAGCGAGCACAGCTACATAGCATGTAGGTGCTCTGTTACGTTCCATCTGTGGGAGATAGTGATACTTTTTATACAAATCCGATTCCGTAGCAGAGCAGCGACAAGCAACGTAGCTGCGACATCTTCCCAATGGGCAAACTACCTCGAAGCGATGTAGCGACTATCTCACGCAGATGGTGAGCGACAGAGTGCCTATGTCGGGCATATGTAGCTGTGCTGTCTGGGACATTACTCGTAAACATGGGTAGCCAGGTACATCCTGCTAGTAGTAATAATAGCATATAAAGAATATTGTTCTAATAATATTGGCTTTTCAGACATTTGCAAATCCCAGTGTGCGGCTCCTACTGTGCTTTAAATAGCCAGGTACATAGCCACATGTTTGCTTCAATCATACAGCTGGCTGGTTAACTGGCTACACAGTTTCATGAAAACAGCTGCATAGTTAGCTAACGTCTCCCTTGTCCAGTTGAAATGGCTAGCTGCTAGTTGAAATCATATCAAGGAAGCATCCATTAGCAAGAATATGATCAGATCACACATACATACGGTAGGCGACCTTGCTTTCTTTCACATCATATACCAGTCGTTCAGATAACCTAACATGGATGTGCTTTAAATGTATGTCTGTGGTTGGATTACTTTATTTCCCTGTGCCTTTCTCAAATATTTGTCTGCGTGATGCATATGGTGTGTGACAAGTATTTCGCCTGCTCTTGTATCAATTGCTAAGATAAACTATTTTCGACCCGGCGTTTATTGGAAACCAGCGTTTATTTGAAAAAATATGACTTTGCTCCCGGCGTTCATAAGATACTGGTGCTTATTTTAGACCGGTGATAATTGCAAGTTTTACTGTATGTGAGTTTGCTTGTACAAAATCTCTCTAGATTTAATTATCGTATGGTTAATACATTTATATACATTATCATTATCAGTTACTCATAAGAAACCCAGTACAGAATAAATTATATCTCAACAAAAAAAAGTTTTCAACATACAAAAATGCCAAGTTACTCAGGCACGCAAAGCACTGTCCATAAGTCATTAAAACTTGCTAAATCTAGACCTGCCATTAAAAGTATTGATATCAAAATAAGGCCAAGTTACAACAAGCTCTATTCCAAAGCAATGCCACCCAATGTTTCCTAAATTATTTCATGTAACTTCACCCTGTGTTTTTTTTTAAGGTGGAATTAAATTTTGCAGTCAAATATGACTGCTATTCACGCCTGCACCGCCGGTTTTTGGCATAAATAACATGGTGAGTCTCTAATTTCTGAGCAATGCAAGCAATGCATGCATGATCATAACCTATTCAAAAGTCAATCAACCGTTTGCGTGGATCATGCTGTCCAATTTGACTTTAATATAAATCCGCGAAGCAGGAAAAATGCATACTTTGCATTTATCGTGCATTGTCTTTTTTCTTTCTTTATCTTAGGCTGATTCCTGTGTATTTATTTGAGTTTTAAATTGTTTATGGCTGCTATTATACTGCATTGTGGTCCTGAGGGTACTGTATTCCCCTTTTTTTCTTACACCCGTCTGTAATGAGAAAAATGATAATAAACACAGTTGTGCAATACTGATGTGGACACTGTAATATTTGTAGTATGGTAGTATGTGTAACTTATTATAAACAGAAAGTGAAGCTTGTTTGAAAAGATGTAGACTACTCACAGTAGTCTGTAACTGGAAATAGTAGGCTAGGCTCAGTCCTAATTGTGATTATCAATAATTTGCACAGTAAGAAAACGGTGACAGTGATGTTGCCAGTGAAAAAGCATTTAATGTACTTATAAATCCTGTTAGGAGATGGCCATTAAAAAATTAGTTATTGCCATTATTCTACATGACTTTGACAGTCCTTTGAAAAATGTACCATAAAAATATTGGTTTACAGTACACTTATTTAATTGTTTTGTTTTTATCAAAACACCATCAAAGTCATGTAGAATAACAGCAAGCTATTGCTCATTATTTAACAGCCATCCCATAAAATACAGTTAAAGAACAAGACTTATACAGCTAAATAACATGATTTGTGCAGTTTCCGCCCTTCATTAAATGGGTTTTAACGGGCAACATTGCTGTAATTTTTTATAGTGTGCAGTTCAATCAATTGTAATATATAGTTGAAGTGATCGATGGTGCTAATGAATAAAGACATACACCTTTGGTGAATTTCAGATTTTCCTTTATTCACACATGATGTTGTCCATGATTGAATGCTCCATGAGTGAAAATATCTGAGCATAATATCAATGCATAATGTCACAAGGTGGAATAATTATTTAACGGTTGTTTAGCTGATCATTTAAAAATACAAATATCCAACGCTAGTTTCTTCATGGGCTATTTAAATATAAAGTCAAATTTTTTTTAAATTGCAGTATACTTGAAACACCCGGATGACACACTTACTTCCGGGGTTTCACTGAGCACATTTGGGAGCACAGTTTTCGAGAAGTACACAAACATTTTGGTCACATAAATATGACATGAAGCTTCATTTTTTTAAAAAGCAAGACTTTCCAGCCAAATGGCGACTCACCTAGCCCAAGATATATTTTTAACCGAAACCAACATATTTTAAATAGAAATCATCATATTTTTACTTTTTAAAATAAGTGCGTCCTTTGCGACCTTTCATTTTTACCCGTGACTGCACGTTGAAAGTTTCCCAATTTAGCTGTAAAACCGCGGACATGGCAACACTGGTGGGACGTCTTATGACCTGCTTATGACACTTGGAATGTGCACTTGGAAAATAGTATGGCGGATATTTTTCTGCGTACTGCAAAACAGTGCACATTAAACAGCACACTTCAGCCAGTGCACTGCACGCAGGAGACAGCCCGAGATTGCCAGTTTATGACAGATATGACTAAGCATGATGATTTTAGATTTTGAAGGTAAATCTAATAGTGCACAGTGCATAGTGCACCTTTAAAAAATAGGAAGCTGTTGGCAAATAACATAAAACACAGTGGTGTGCCCCTGTAAAACCACATTGTAAGTGAGTCAACAGTCAGTCAATCATAAGTTAACTACATGTGGGAGGGAATAGACAATTTCTTGGACTGCTTCTAGAACAGCAAAGTGGCCATTAACCTGCATCTATATTCAGGGAAAAAATCTAATAAAATGCCTGACATCATTTGCAAATGTAATATTGATACATGGGTGAATCGTATAAAAAAAGCAACTTAATTAAACATCTAACTGTTTCTCTAATTTAGAGATCAGGCCCACCTATTTTGAGCAAGCGAATGTGAGACGTGCAGTTTGATATGTCCATTAGCCAAGTGGATCTGCGTTGAGACAATTTCCTTGAAAGACGGGTGCATATTACCAATGAATCATGTCATAAACATGTGAATACCAATTGCATAGACTTGATGAGGTGCCATTTGCCTGAACAGAAGCAGTTACATTCACTCTCTCCATTTTTTCTATGATCAGCTGGGCTGGGAGAAAACTGGATTTCTGTTCAGATCCCAAGGGGGCCAATTGGTCACGAAGGGAAAGGGAGGTAGCGGTTTCAGCTGTACTTCCATTCTCGGAATCCAGATAATCATCTGTGACAAGTCATCCACAGGAATAGGAGTGAAATCTCAGCTGCCTCGGAATGCACTGGAATTCAGGCTGCCTGCTGCGGTAAGCTGGGAGCATATAGCCGAGCAGGAAGCAAGTGAGAAGCTACATTTAATCAGTTTAACCTTGTCAATATGAAACATAATTTGATTTCCAACGTGAGCGAGAAGGGACATTCTTTATCAGCTCCTGTTTAATAATTAACATTAATAAAGTTAATTGAATCCATCAATCACACAAAAACTGATGTTTCTTTTATGTTTATTTTTTATATATGTACATAATACCCCCCGCCCCTTCCAAAAAACATATATCAAACATATAGTAAGAACCTCTCTATGTACAATAGTTTGGTACGTGCACAATGCTGTCTGCTGCTGCTGCTGCTGCTGTGTTTAAAATAGTAACAACACCTTTCTCCCTTGCATGGTACTGATTTAACTCAAAGCCTGCCTGTGTTATTTCTTTTAATTTCCAACGAGAGCTCATGCCAATAGCCTACAGTATATGCAAACCTTTGAAGCAGGGGCAAGGCGAGTGTGTACAGTTCCCAGAATTAAAATAGAACACAGAAGCTGTTAGGGATGCATCATCTGGTTGTCTAAAGAACCTTTAACTTCATACTTATATATATATATATATACTTGTTTCGGGCTAAATCGGTATGTGACTGACCACGTTCACTATTGATTTATTGTTTTAACATTGCATTGTCACAGCAGGGAATACTCGTACATTGTTGAAAGGGGAAGGCAGGGAATGCGTTATTCAAAAAGAAAAAGAAAAATCATTCCCAAATCGAGTTGTCGTCCTATTAAAGGTGATTGTTTCATGTTAAAATAGCTTGGTGATTTTGAGATGAATCTAGAAATGCCTCCCTTGTGCTATGAGGCTGAACTGATCTGGGGTGTGGCTTTAGATATACAGTATATGCTAGGGCAATACTGAAATTCCCCTACAGATGATATTGCTCTAAGAATAACATTGATATTCGATATTATCGTTAAAAAAAAAACTGAAGAATCCTATGTTGCAATACCTATAAGTACCTACAATGTGGCCCCATTAAGTGCTATTTTACATAGGCGATAGCCATCAGCTGAGATCAATAAAACAGATGAATATATCGTTTTTTTATCATTCAAAAACACAGTATATTTTAACACCAATAATGTAACATGGCATATCAGAAATAGAATGAAATAACATACTTACAAAGTAGCAATCTAAGTAAGAAATAACAGATTAAAAAGTCTGTTTTGGGGGCCGGTTTCACCAGCTATAGGTAAGATCAAACATAGGCTAGTTAACGTTAAGTGCTTGCTAAATTAAGGTTTACATATTAGTAAATAAACAATGGTGGTGTTGGTTGCACCACACAAACTAGTTGTTACATTGAACTTATAGCTACTAAATATTTACACCTACCCCTACGAAGGTGTAAGTCGTGGCATAACGGTTGCAACCACTGGCAAACAAAACGAAAACGAAAACAAAGTCAATTGTAACGTAACAGCTGTTAGTCTGATTGGCTCCCTCTGCCATTTTTTCAGAAAACACTTTGGCTGCATTCTAATATTCTTCACTCCCCACCCCCCTTCCTCCACTCTCCCACTACCACTCCTCTACTACCCAGAAGTATGTGGAGGAAGGGAGGGGAGGAGGGGAGTGGAGGAAAGGAGCCATGAGGAAAATTTGGACAGCGAATCTGCTTCACCATCATCAAAATCACCGTTGACTATTGATGAAGTTGCCCTATCATAACTTTGACTGACGCCAAATATTCCCAAAGTCAATCACAGATCTTCCACATGGTCAGCCCATTTAAAGCTGCAAAATATATTTTAAGTACAATTAACCTTGTCAAGGTTTCTGGTTGATCCACGCTGAGTAGCTAGGCTAAACCCAATTATTAATGGTGTAGGCTCTGTTAAAACTGGAAAGAACTTTGGTTTGTGTCATGGCTCTGGACCCGTGGAATATTGCCGTGGCTCAGGGCTCGAGCTGATTTTGTGCTGATGAGAGTTGGGTAGTAGGCGACTGTGGGTAGGCTACATCTTTTATGGGGGAATTTTTAAAGAAAAAATGTATGGGAGTCAATTATAGATGGGGAATTTTAAAAGGAGGTATGGGGAGGAAATTGTATGGGACTCTCAGATTTTCTGAATTTTTTGGGGGAGAAATGAATTCAGGCATCTGGCAACACTAGAAGGGAGAGAACAACGACAGGCGAATGCGGGATGGCAAGTAATAGTGGAGAGAATTCAGAGAATGAGGTTGAGGATGACATGGATGTTGAGGAACGGAGTAGAGTAGCAAGCAGGAGAGAACGGGGTAGAGGGAAAGTGAGGATAGAAGAGTAGCTCTGACAGTGAAGGTTCGTAAAAAAATTGTTGGGAGAAGAGTTTAAAGTAATACTTAAATTTAGACGGGAAGATGAAAATGAAAATGTCAACTTGAGTCTAATTGCTTTGACCAGGGAGTTGAAAAAGAAAGTAGGAAATATTGAAATGGCTAAAATCCTTTGAGATGGAAGTTTGTTTTTGAAATGCAAAAATGAAAAACAGAAAAATATGGCGTTGCAGATTGAAAATATCGGCAATTAATAAACGGTGACTGAGAGAAAAGTATTGGGTGAGGATAGATTTAAATGGGGAGTGATAACAGGCATACCGGTAGACTGCGGAGCTTTTCCACCCTAGCTCCCCAGTGGTGGAACGAACTTCCCATTCCCCTACGTTCCATGCCAACCCTGCCTACTTTCCGTCGTGGCCTGAAAACGCACCTTTTCAGACTCCACCTGGACTAATACTTAGCTAGGACCTCATGGTTTGTGTTCTTGTTGAACTATGTACTCAGGATAGTCAAGTTTATAATGGTTAGAATAGAATTGTATTAGAGCTGATTTACCCAGTTCACTGTGAACTGCATTGTGTTCATTACTAGGGATAGCTGCTACTGTATGTGAAAAATGTGCTTTCTTATCTGTTCTGTAGTTACTTTGATGACCTTTCTGTATGCACTTACTGTACGTCGCTTTGGATAAAAGCGTCTGCTAAATGAATGTAATGTAATGTAATGTAATGTAGATGAAGATATGGACAAACCTGCAAAAATTATCGAAGGAGAAGTGAGGAAAATTAAGAAACTGCTTAGAACGGTAAATTTACATAAGAAAAGGAGTCTATCAGTACTCATGAAGTTTCAGGGTTCTATCTTACCTGAAAGGGTTAAAATAGGTTATATGAGCTTTAGGGTAAGTGCTTATGTACCACCACCGCTTTGTTGTTACAAATGCCAGAAATATGGGCATATTGCCGCAGTTTGTAGGGGAAAACAAAGATACGCTAAATATGGAGGGGATCATAAGTATGAAGAATGTGGGGATAATGTGCAAGCCAAATGCTGCAACTGTGGAAGAGCAATGAAAAGAGCAATGAAAATTCTGCAAGTCAAAACACAAAATAACATAACATATGCAGAGGCAGTAAAGAAAGTGCAAGGAGAAAGCAGAGTAGAAGAATCAGAGAGAAATTACCAACCTTCTAGATTTTAAGTGCAAGAAGAAAGAAGAGTAGAGGATTCTGAGAGAACAATCATTAACCAAACTTCTAGAGTTGGGATGGAACAGAGCAGCCAAACTAAAGGGTTGAGTACTGAAAAATTTATTTTATTCATTGCCTATGTCCTCAATTGTTCAGACCAAGCTAAAAGTAAAACCGAGAAAATAAGAATAATAATAATAGTTAAGAGAGCGGAAAAGGTTTTGGAGGTGAAGGGTCTTTCTTGGGAACAAATTCAAAAATAATTGAGTCTGGCTCAAAGTCAGGAAACAAGTTCTAAAGGACCTATGTGGGAATTAATATCGAGATGAAGAGATTTATTTATTTTTTTTAAACATTTTTGTTATTTTGGTTCTGTACTCTAACACTGAGTTTGAAAGGATACAATGACAATGACATTGAATTGCAGACTGTCAGCTTTAATTTGAGGGTGTTTTCATCCATATCGGATGAACCGTTTAGAAATGACAGCACCTTTTGTGCATAGTCCCCCTCATTTTCGGGCATCAAAAAATATTGGAGTTTAACATAATGTAGAATAAAGTAATCATTTTTAATACTTGGTCGCGTATCCTTTGCATGCCATGACTTCCTGATGTCTGTGACCTATCAACATCATCAGAGTCTGGATATGTTCTTTTCAGGTTATCCTACAAGCAATACAACAACTCTTTGCATTTGAATGGATCTCTATGGGAATTGGGGGGTGAGACTAGATTCAGCTGTAAATTATGCTGATACAGTATGGAACACATTTGTTGGCTAAATGGCTTTAAGTCATTAAGGGTCCGAGGTATCAAATGAGCCTCAAACCACCATGCTGCTGCCAGATATGCAGTAGATACTACAAAAATGGTTTCTCCTGATTAATTTTCCTGTTGAACTCAATGGAAAAAAATATCCCAATTTACAATCCAATCCGGTTGGTGGCGGTAATGCACCATTTAATTGTTTGCCAACTGCCATAAAACAAAACAAGAAGAAGACGAGGACATCATCAAAGATGCCTGGCTGTGTCCGAATCAGAGCCCTATCTACTGCGCCCTGTCTCCTGCGTACACTCCACTGGCAGAAGTGTGCTGTTTAATGTGCACTGTTTAGCAGTCTGCGAAAAATATTATATTATTATATAATTAAATATATTATTAAATATTATAATACTATTTTCCAATTGCACTGGGAAAGTGTCGTAGGCCAAGCAGGTCAGAAGTCCCACCAGTGTTGCCATGTCTGCGGTTTTACAGCTAAATTGGGATACAAAGTGCAGTCACGGGTAAAAATTAAAAGTAGCAAAGCACGCACTAATTTTAAACAGGAAAAACATGTTCGTGTACTTCTTGAAAAGTGTGCTCCCGAATGTACTCAGCGAAACCCCTGAAGTAAGTGTGTCATCCAGGTGTTTGAAGTATACTGCAATTTATACGTACTCTCCCACTTTCTTACTCACCATGGCTACTCAACAGTGTGGAAGAGTGCTGATTCGGACACGGCCCCTGTGTCTGCAGTGCCAATTGGGTGGTTCACCTTAAGTGTTAGAAATGCTAGCTAACGTGAACGGAGATCACGGCTATCACTTGCCATCAACAAGTGGGATAGTCAGTAGGACCACTCAGAATATAAGATAAGGCCTGTAAGATAAATATCTACTTACCCTGCCATGCACATTCAGTTCCTAGGATATAGTGGTCCTGCTTGTGTACTATTACCCAGGCAGTATACATTTTTGTCTTGTGTCCCTGTCTTTGACTGGGTGG
>CM040396.1:32664247-32728140 GCA_022702515.1 Ilyophis sp. 1 JC-2022
TCACACATCGGGTGATACCCCACATCCCCCATACCGAACCCATCGCCACACTGTCGTCCTTCAAGACTCTGGAGGACGCAGATTTGCTCCAACCTGTGACGCACCATCGCGCAACCACCTTTCCACTGGACCCCATCCCGTCAGCAGTCTTCCAGTCTATATCCGGTGAGCTCATTCCATATCTTTCCTCTGTTATCAACAACTCCCTATCCTGTGGTTATGTTGCTGCTGTTTTTAAGACTGCCCGTGTAACCCCACTCCTTAAAAAACCTAGCTTAGACCCCTCTGATGTCAGGAACTACCGTCCTGTAACTCTCTTGCCCTTCCTGTCCAAATCTCTTGAACGAGCTGTCCATAACCAACTGTCTGTTTTTCTCCACCAAAACAAGATGCTTGACTTACTTCAGTACGGCTTCAGAACTGGACATTCCACGGAAACTGCTCTCCTGGCCGTGACGGAGCCACTCGCTACTGCTAGAACCTCATCCCTCTCCTCTGTCCTGATTCTACTTGACCTGTCTGCGGCGTTCGACACGGTCAACCACAAACTCCTGATCTCCACACTCGCTGAGATGGGCAATTCTGGGACTGCCCTCTCTTGGTTTGTATCGTATCTCACTGATAGATCCTACCAAGTCTCTTGGAAGGGTTCTGTCTCTGCACCCCATCCCCTGTCGACAGTAGTCCCGCAGGGATCTGTACTGGGACCTCTGCTGCTCTCCATTTATACTAAGTCTCTTGGTTCAGTAATTAATTCACATGACTTCTCATACCATAGTTATGCTGATGATACTCAACTCTTCCTCTCTTTCCTTCCCTCTACCCAACAGGTGAAGGAGAGAATATCTGCTTGTCTGGCCGACATCTCTGAGTGGATGACTACCCATCACCTGAAGCTCAACCTCGACAAGGCAGAGCTTCTCTTCATGCCATACAAGACATCTCCACTACATGACCTCTCCATCACCGTTGACGGGACCATGGTGGCTGCGTTCCGCTCTCCAAGGAACCTGGGGGTGGTCCTGGATGATCAGCTGGACTGACCACATCAGGGTGACGATATGGTCCTGCAGGTTCCTCCTGTACAACATCAGGAGGATTCGACCGTACCTGTCCACCTACTCCACCCAGCTTCTTGTCCAGACTATGGTCACCTCACGCGTAGACTACTGCAACTCCCTGCTCACAAGCCTACCAGCCTGCGCCATTCTGCCTCTTCAACTGATCCAGAACGCAGCTGCCCGACTTGTGTTCAACCTCCCGATATTTTCACGTCACCCCCCTGTTGAGGTCACTCCACTGGCTGCCAGTTGCAGCCAGGATCAGGTTCAAAGTTCTGACCCTGGCCTACACTGCAGCCAATAGGACAGCCCCGCCTACCTACAGGACTTCATCCAGAACTATGTTTCTGCTCGATCACTTCACTCGTCTACAGCAAGGTGACTCGCACTTCCCCCCCTCCGTGTCAATGGTACTTGCTCATACCACCTGCAGAGCTTTTCCACCCTAGCTCCCCAGTGGTGGAACAAACTTCCCATTCCCCTACGTTCTATGCCAACCCTGCCTGCGTTCCGTCATGGCCTGAAAACACACCTTTTCAGACTCCACCTGGACTGATACACTTAAGAGAGAAATTTGATTCGGTATCTGTCAAAATTTGATTGATGGGGTCAAAGGTCAATTTTATGAATATTAATGAGTTTATGAAAAATGATTATGCATATTATTATTTTTTTATGATTTTTTTTTTATGATTATGATGGTGCATCATCATTCGGGCGGATGTTTGTGGGTTTTTCGTTTCAAGGGTTTGGCGATGTCATTTTATTATGGATTGTTGTAAACGTTGTTGAATGGTTTTGTGACGAATTGTTTTTACGGACTGGGGCATGGTGCTTAGGGAGACATATTGGCAATGTAATGTGTTGTACATTGGTTTTATTTGAAAAACATCGTGAAAAAGTAATGGTGTATAAATGTATAGGTTATTAGTTGTAGTGAAGTATAATAAATCGAACAATCCTATCACCGCCCTGTCGGGAGGGGTCAGGACCATTCAACTACACTTTACTTAAACTTTCTTCCAAATAGACACCACATTCCAGAGTCTGGTATAACGTAATTTATTATAAAAAGATTTGCACGAATATACATACCCAGGCTGATCGGCTAAACATACATACGTTAAAAACATTCTCAATCACACGGTCCAGTCTAAGTCAGTCAATTTCATGCTCACCCACAAGACGTAAAACAGGTCCGTTAATGACAGAAGCAAAACATAACAAGCGCATCATGAAGTTCAGCTGACATCTTATATGTTGTTGCAACCCCCCTTTTTTTGGGGGTGTTCCCATTACCTGGGCGATTACTTTTCCATGGTCTGCAGCGGTCTCTGCCGGTCCTAATTAAGCATTACATATGACCCTTATTTATATGGTAGTTTTGATGAAATGCCATGATTTAATCATATCAGAAACATCCTAGTCACGGTTTGACAATAGTAGTTCAATACATAGTTTTTACACCAATGTTTGTAAAGATAGAAGATAAATGCTTTCTTTGGATTCTACAAACTCCACCAGTTCCTCAAACCGCGCACACACATTTTCAAGGCCAGAGTGCTGGACATTCTTCTCGACACTCAGGCCTCAAAGAACGTGTAGGGAGTCATTCATGCTTATCTCTTCAGACGGGCTAGGAACATTTAATTGCCTGTGTGTGTGTATGTGTGTATATGTGTGTGTGTGTGTATAGGTGTGTGAATGAATGGGTCCATTGCCTTCTTTTTGAGATAACTAAAATAAATTTTGGGGAGTGTATTGCAATATGGCTGTTTTCCGCTGAGAGCGAGTTTTTCTTCAATTCCCCTGCATGTGGGTGTGTGTATATGTCCTTGATTTACAGGTGTCGAGATGAGCTCATATTGGGTGCCTAGCGTGGGACCATTGTTCATTGAGCACACTTCGATACAAATAATGAGCTCATTTTCCGGCGTGAGTGTCTGAGGCCTTGGATATGTGCTGTTTTGCACATATGGGCCTTTTGTGCTATTCATCCTACCACAGAAGAACATATTCATATTAACACTACATTTTAATACAGTTGGTCCTACAGTATGATATATAATTGTATATAAATAATGAATAATCTATAATTTGTCACAACAGTAGCAGTAGTAGTAGTAGTAGCAGCGGTAATTAAGTTTTATTTAAAAAAGCAGTTTGTGTTAGCACAGCTTGTTAAAAAGAATAGAATAATTCAAGCAGTTTTGTTAAAACGTGAAAAATCCCCGTGGACTATAACGAAAAAACATTATACAGAATCATTGTAAAGACTTGTTAGATGCCAAGAAGGAAGAAAACATAAACATCGTCCGCGAGCAGAGACACTGTAGGCAAAAACTTAGAAGATATCTTGGGGTCCGCGAAATCACAATATTGTACAAAAATAGACAAAGATGGGTCCAAAAGGCGAGATAGCGCGCTTAAAAGCCTAGAATGGTTCGCAAGAAAGACTATGTAGAAAATAATTTAAATAAAAGAATATGTTGCGTTTTAAAGAATTAAAACGAAAAAACGAAAAAAGAAATTGCGTGCTACATAGGGAGAGACCGCTGCCAAAAACACATGGAAAGTTTCAAGTCGTAGCGGAGCATATACAACCAGCGTGTTGACAGCTCGCGACCAGGGGCATGACTAAATTTGTCCAGACATGTTTCAAGCATGAATACGACACCCAAGCTCCCCGTCACGTGTAATTTGACGTAGTGACGTTGGCGCGTGTTCGTTTTCACGATTTCTGATGGTTGTGGATCGGGTTTGGCGTGGATGGGGGGTATACCACATATGGCGTCGGCGATAAGGCGAACAGATCGTTGTAAAATAACATGGACATCGTGACGTTGGCGCGCGTTCGTTTCACGATTTCTGATGGTTGTGGATTGGGTTTGGCATGGGGGGGGGTTATACCACATATGGCGCCGGCGATAAGGCGAACAGACCGTTGTAAAATAACAGCAGTTTGTTTCTAGTTTATAAATATATAAACTAGAAACAAACTGAAAGAAAACAAAATAAATATAAAGATCTTTTGGGAACTTTTTACCGAAACAACGTCGCCAGACGTACAAGGCCTATTAAAGCGAATTTCACAGCACAACTTTTTATAATTCGTTTTTTCTGCAGGTGTTAATAGACATGTTTGGTATCGAATGGTTTGTAAAAGATGGGGTTATTCAATTTCAACAGAGTTGCTTAAGATTTCCAAGCTGCTGTAACCGAAAACCATTTGCGAAATTGTGGGCGTAATTGTAAAAGCACGACACAAACCAATCAAAGATGAAGGCTCCGACCAAAAGCATTTAACATTATAAAAACAGACGCATACAGATAGCGAGATCAGCGGCCATCTCTCAAGACATCACAGGCATCACCGGCGCCGACACACATCGCGAAGACCGGGAAGACATGTCGTGTGGCTACTTTTCAACGCCAGGTATCTATGTGTTCATATATTTCATTATCGTGCAAATATGAGATTTACAAGTTGTTAATTAAACATGTTGAATGTTCTATTTCTTAACATGGCTTTTGTTAATGTAAATATAATGTAGACTACGACGACATATATGCTGAAACAGCAGACGTCATCGATTTGGGGTCTGAGCAGCTAGCCGGCCTGGAAGCCTTGATACATCTGCTACCTCTGGAAAACGAATTACACAGCGTTGTAGAACTTAGTGCTGGTGAGTTGTATTATACATTTGCTTAAAATGTACTTTTAAAGAGACTGTGTGTGTGTGTGTGTGTATATATATATATATATATATATATATTGGCGAATGTTGAAATGTGTTAGACACGTGGTCTCGGCACCGGGCCGACAAAATGGTTGTTCGTGGCACTATCTACGTTAGGCCGATAAAGGCTTATATACAGAATCGCAACTCGCGTATATATTATATATATATATATCCAGAGTCAAACTTTTAAAAACCGTTGTAAACAACGGTTTTTGGACTGTTGAACATCGTTAGGGTTTATTTTAAGGTTTTTATTTCACAAAGACCGAGCCATTAAACAGCATGTGTTTTTAAATATATTATTTTTTTACGGTTGTTTAAATGATCCTTTTAAAGATGATTTATATTTATATATGATTGTTTAATGTTTAATTGTTTTAGACACTGTTGTGTCAAAATATAGGTTATTCATTATTTATACATAATTATATATCATGCTATAGGACTTTCTATATGAAACAATGGTGTCAAAAGGGAGATGCTTTTCTGTGTTGGAAGTGTGTCTATTCCATGACACCCTAAGAGGCCCAACCAGCACACTTCAAATTTATGACCGTGCACTCACGAGCACACATTCATGCCAAGGAAGGAAAAACAAACTCGGTGATTTGTATCTGTGTGATCGGGTAGGGCATGGTCCGGAGCCAGGCACACAGAATGAGCTCATCGTTAACACTGGTAAATCAAGGACATGCGTGCGCATCCCCACGTTAGTGAATTGATGGGAAAAGCTTATTCTTAGGCAAAAGCCATATGGTAGAACACTCAGAGACTATTTCAGTTACATTTGTATATTCAACCATCAGAGTGATATACTTATCTCGATAAGGAGGTAAAAGGACCCATTCACACCTGCATACACACACTCACAGGGGACACATTTATGGTCCCAGATCGGCCGAAGAGATAGGGTGTGGATCTTCCCAAGAATGCCTTGAGGCCCGGTCATTAAAAAGACATCTGGCCCCCTAGGCTTGGAAATGTGTGTGTGTAGGTTCAGCAGCTAATAGAGTTTGATAAATTCAAGGAAACATTTCCTTTGTTCTGCAACAAACATTTAGTATAAAATACCTTTGACAAAAATAAGTTATCTTTCTTCATCCACAACCCGTTAGTATACAAGAATATGTTAGTACAGAGGATGTTTCAAATCACAAAGGAAGGTGTTATGCTTGGTTTATAATTGTACATGCCTGTGATGAATAACAATAAAAGGTTTATAGCTAGTATTATATAACCCATCATAGCAGGGTATTATTATGTAATTAACAACTATGGTCAGACCATGGCCAGACTGTTTTTGATATAATTAAATCATGGTATTTCAGTTAAACTATAATATAAAACACAGGCCAATTGCAATGCTAAATAAGACCAGCAGAGACCGCTGCAGACCGTGGAATATATTCCCCAGGGGGGAGGCGCTTTCAACCTTTGGCCATGTGGGTTGTAGTTTGAAAGACGCATATAAGGGGGTCGTCTGAGTTGGCCCAGGGCTAGTGTTGTTTTGTCTCTGTCATCAACGGAACGGTGTTTACGTCTTGTGGGTGAGCATGATATTGACGGACTAAGACTGGACTGTGTGATTGAGAGTGTTGTAATATTGTTTAAGATGTGTATGTCTAGCCGATCAGCCTGGGTATGTATATTCATGCGAATTTATATACAATAAATTACGTTATGCCAGACTCTGGAATGTAGTGTCTAATTGAGAGAAAGTTTGAATAATTTGTAGTGGAATGATCCCGACTCCTCCCGACGGGGCGGTGAAAGGATTATTCTATTTATTATACTACATAATGGCGAGCCAGCCAGGAGTGCTAACAGATAGCAGGCCTGAATGCGCGGACGTTCACACTAAAATCTCAGATCAACGGGCGCCAAGAAAAAAAGGTGAACAGAACCTTTAATCTGTATTTTAGTAAATCGTTGATTCTCAGAGATAGTGTGTCCGCCGGTGCGGGGGGCCTGTGAAAACCTGTGCACAAAACAACCTAATTAAAATTCTGATATAGAAACACAAGAAGTGTAAGAAAGAGTCTGGCATAATGACAGGCTGATATAAATGTTGTGCGTCTTGTACTGTCTTATGTGATTACAATGAAATAGCGAACTGAAAGTGATTGCTAGGAATGGTGTTGCCAACCGTCTCTTGAAATAAGGGACCGTCCCTTAATTGGAAAATAAAAGACCCGTCCCTTAATGAACTGATAAGGGACGCAGTTTGTTATATTATATGTTAAAGCGGAGTAATAATGCAGTAATGCAAGTGTAATAAAACATTTTTTTTTTTTATTTTAAATTAAAATTGGCCTGTGCCGCGAGCGCCGCTAAGGTGTCCCTTATTTCAATTTCTGATAGTTGGCAACTCTAGCTAGGAAGTCTGTAAAAAGCAAGAAAGCACAGTGGCTTGGATACCGCCTAAAAATATAGGGACTGAATAGGGGCTACTGTATGAAACTGTGCAGTACGGGTTGCCGTGCTGGACCGGGAAATACAGTAGCCTGGATACCGCCTAAAAATATAGGGACTGAATAGGGGCTACTGTATGAAACTGTGCAGTACGGGTTGCCGTGCTGGACCGGGAAATACAGTAGCCTGGATACCGCCTAAAAATATAGGGACTGAATAGGGGCTACTGTATGAAACTGTGCAGTACGGGTTGCCGTGCTGGACCGGGAAATACAGTAGCCTGGATACCGCCTAAAAATATAGGGACTGAATAGGGGCTACTGTATGAAACTGTGCAGTACGGGTTGCCGTGCTGGACCGGGAAATACAGTAGCCTGGATACCGCCTAAAAATATAGGGACTGAATAGGGGCTACTGTATGAAACTGTGCAGTACGGGTTGCCGTGCTGGACCGGGAAATACAGTAGCCTGGATACCGCCTAAAAATATAGGGACTGAATAGGGGCTACTGTATGAAACTGTGCAGTACGGGTTGCCGTGCTGGACCGGGAAATACAGTAGCCTGGATACCGCCTAAATATAGGGACTGAACGGGGGTTACTGTATGAAACTGTCCAGTACGGGTTGCCGTGCTGGACCGGGAAATACAGTAGCCTGGATACCGCCTAAAGAAGAGAAGTTAGGGACTGAATAGGAGTCGCTGTGCTAACCACTAAACCATTTTTTTTTATTTTTTTCTATTTACCGTGCTGGCCAGAGAATGAATGTGTGTCGACACGAGTATGAATGAACAAGCGCTGTGGGGGTGTGTATGAGTGATAAATCAGCTGAGTAGTTTAAAAGAAAATACTTGTAAATTGTTTAATCCAGAAGTGTGATTTAAAAGGTAATGAAAGTCTAACCCTGATTGAACAAATTATAGTGCGTCTTGTTGGTTGTGGGCAGCTAATACCTGCAAGGCGTTAACCCCCTTTACATCTTAAGTGGGAACGAGTACTGGTTTTATTTTGTTATAATTGCTAGACATTTCTCTTCTGATTTGAACCCGTAGCTTTCGGTTTGACGTGGTTAATAGTACATGTAGGAGAGAACTTAAGGAAAAGTTAAGTGCGCAATTATTTGCTGTGACTCCGAAACACATATCTACGTTTGTAATAGCGTGTGTTATAATCTCAGTGTACTATAAGATTTGTGAAGCTTATGATCAGACGCATCGTAATGAAGACCCGCCTGAAATAGTGTAAAAAGTGTGTGTACATAAATAGTAATAAGTGGAAAGTGATCTCATATAAAATTGTGTTCGCATAACGGAATTGTAGTAGGTATGCAGGCGCAAGTCTCTGTTCAGAGACGTGGCCAATTAAAGTGTAAATAAAACGGGAAAATTATTTCCGAACTGTACGAATAGTACAGATAGATAAGTGGTGAAGTTATACGTGAGGGAAACTTGCATAGGATTGTGGCAGCAGTCTAGCTGGAGTGGACGTGATTGATTCAATTTAAGTGATTAGTTAAATGTGTTATATGATATCATACATATTTGCAAGGTATTTTCATGGAAAATTCTAAACGGACTGATTTGTAACTTGGTCCTTTGACTGGCTTGGAGTTCTGTGCTACTCAGTTCTCTATTTTCAGGTAGTGATTCGATTTAGTTGCAGATGTCTTGTGGGGAAATACAGGGCCGAGACAGTCTGCAGCAGTTTATTGTGCTCAAATAGCATAGGCTACTGGCTACAGCGAATTCGCTGTGGAGAAGGTTTTAGCCTATGGTTAAAAATAAATAAATAAATAAAAAACGAAGTGTGATGTCACCATGGTAACCTGTTACACCATAACTGAAGGGAAAGTGTTTGAAAGAGATAAATTCAGTAAAGGCTCATTTTGTAACACAAGATTGACGATTCGGTAACCAAGAGACATTTTGTGGTAAAGATTTTAACCAGAGTTCTGTAAATCTAGAAGATTATGCATACAGAACGGGGATGCCAATATAGAAATGTATATATATTAGCAGGCTTTAATTAAAGTTAAATAAATAAAATAGAATGGCTGATGAGGTGACGAATTTGAAGAGAATAAGTGACAATTTACTTTTATGGCCATTCTCGGCATCAGCACCCCGAATCTCATGAAGAAAAAGGTTTAATTTACCAAATAAAATAAAAATAAGTAAGTAATGCTGGCCACTGTATTGATTTTAAACCTCTCGTTAATGGAGATAATACACGCAGTCAAAGTTATGGTTATACAGTTATAGCTTCATGCTAGCAAAGCAAACATTGAAATGTTTTAAAGCTGAACTCTAATAAGTGTGTTACACAATGAGGGTCACGGTGTGAGTTGCCATGATGATATGATAATATCTTCCCAGTTGGGAGGTCGGGCCGAGCACCGATTTCAATTGAAAGGGCACCTTATTACATTTTCTATTGTCAGATATGGGGATTTTTAGGTAGGGAAAATAACAAATTAATAAACGGAGTACAGCGTGGTTATTAACCACAAACATGATTTGCAGGTAAATTCATTTAGTATGTTTTTTATGTTCCCCGTAGCAACTTGAACTTTTAATAAACCCAAAGGAATAAATACATTTAGTAACCAAGTAACATAGGCTACACACATATACGGAGGTGCTAGCATGTAGCCTACAGCAGCGACCGCAGAAATAGGCAATTAATAATTCTAACGGGGTTTATTCGGAAGAAATAGAAAGAGCATTTGTAGTTGATTTATCAAAGCAAAAATCAATGTTATTCAGCAGTATGTTGACTTCAGTGTTATTGTTACACTGATGCAAAGGTGCGCTAAGTGGAGAAAGTGAATGTGTCAATCATAGAAAATAGGTTGAAAGCGGAATGCAAAATGCTACAATTCATTTTGAGTGCTATATTCTGCATGTGCGGCTTGATTTCATGCAGGAGAGAGTCTGTTTTGCCTGCTTCGAATTGAACTTTGCAGGATTCCCGTGAAAGTGGACTTGTCGTTAAAGCATAGTGAGAAGAGAACGGAATAGAGTAGCATAGAATAACTTATTTTCCATGGAGGGAATTCAGTTGTAGTTTCCAGAAGGGAAGACATAGAAAGTGGGACAGACCCACAAACACAATCGGAGTGTAATATACATGGTGGAAAATACATGACAAATATTTTAAAAAGCAGGGTAAAATGTTAAAACACCCGCGCCTACATTTGTATCAAGCTGTGCATAACCATAGTAGGCTGCGCTATAATTGACCAAGTGAAAATAATTGAGCAACAGCGGAGTATTGAAACAATGTTTTAGCGAAGATGAGAAGTGGAAACTTTACAGTTTAAGCTGGGTGAAGTGAAGGGCAAGGCCACCTTCCCCAGTGTTTGTTTGTTGTTCTGGTGTAGATAAATAATTAGTTTCATTTACATCCTAAATTGTATGGTTTTGTTTATGTTTGTTTGATTTTGTCTAAAAGTAATCAAAGTGAAACCCGGCAACGCGATCTCTCCTAAGAGGTTGTCAGCTTAGGTGCACAACCGAAACAAAAATAAATAAATAAACTGAACAAACAAATAAATCCTACGCTGAATATATATATATATTGGATAATAATTCACACAACTGAGGGGAAAAATGGTCCTCAGATGAAAGAATTGTGTTGAAGTGTCTGAAGTAAAAGCCCAGGGGGCTATAGAAGTGTGAGATCAAACCAAACAAATATAATAATAAATAATAATAATAATAATTCGTCAACATGATAAGCTTAATTGTATTCTAAAATACATAAAATTAATATAATATGCTGAAAAGTGATAGGAATAGTCACGGACAAATTAAAGAAAATGCTGAAGTAAAAATTCACATTACAAACAGCGCAGTTTGAGGGACAACAGATGGCCCAAGGCCAGCAGAGGGGGGTTCCCGTTGAAGAGGGCTAATAGGACAATAAAAAAGAAAAGATTAACAAAGTGTTCTTCTCTGTTTCCAGCAGGAACTGGGTGGTGGCTCTTAAGCAGCTCTACTCAAAATGAGAGCTGAACTAGGCCCCACTAATTATTGCTAATTTCTCCCCATTTTGAAGTTATGACAGGAACTCCAATGATAATTCCAGGGAGGAATTATCACTGCCGGTGAAGAATTACAGGGGATTGGAGTTTTTCAAAGTACTGTGTGACTAACTGAAATTGTCAGGTTTCTCTGCAGATATTGGGCCCAAGAAGACTGATGCACACAACCTCGAGCAACTAATAAACAGTTAACACACAACAGAGCAAAGTGGATTAAGGATGCGCATGGGCAGGACCATTGCGCAAGGAGGGAAGTGTATGATTGTGAGGTTTGTGTGAGGTATAATAATTCTGAAAGTATCAGTTTTTCCCCAATAGGGCACATTTGACCATAGGAGGGCCCATGCCGTTTGTATGAGGTCCGGACAATGGACCCCGTTTGAACAGCTCGAGAAGGATCTAAGTGAGCTACATGTGTAACACTTAACTGGAATATGCAAGATTGTTTTCCAACAGGGAAAAAGGACAGATGACATTTCCTTGGAGCTTAGGTGGAATACGCCCGGGGGATTGGGTGTGTATTAAAGTCTTCAAAAGAAGGTGGATTGAACCCAGACGTGAGGGACCATACAAGGTGGTTCTGACAACTTCTACTGCAATGAAAACTGAAGGTAAAACTGTGTGGTTCCACCTTAATCACTGTTTTAGAGTGAAAGCGCCAGTACGCGCTCAGGGCAAGGTTGTAGAGAAATCAGGGGAAATAATGGAGAGGCAGAAAGAGGAAGGTGCACCTTCAGGAAGTAGGAAAAGTGAGGAAGCAAGGGAGACGTACAGGTGAAAAGGGAGTGGGATGTTTTGTTGTGGCTGTCGTTCAAACAGGACCCGACAAGTATCAAGATCAATACGGGAGACCCAGGAAGGCTGTAGGCAGTCCGCTTGACTGCCCGTTTGGAAACGCACTCTGTGAACAGGGCAGGAGCGCGGGAAGAAGTGGATGAGGATGCTGTAAGCATCACCCGCAGGCTGCCCAACAGGTGAATGCTGGAACAGCTCCAGAAAACACATATGATGTCTCACTGATGAAGACTGTACGGCGCCTTGTTGCCTGAAGAAAGCGGAGCCAGATCACTGTGCTTCGAATGTGCTGGTAACCTCTCCACAGTGATGACCCTTTACGGTGTGCAAAGCACCTGGGTTGAAGGGAACAAACACTGATTATACACACACAAGAAGAGAGAATTTCACAATCAGGAGCTATGTGCTCCCTCACCAATGGCAGATAGAGAGAACACACACATAGAGCATTACACAATCTGCCAAAGAAAGACCGGTGGCTGAGTGATGTGCTAGTAACCTCTCCTTTGTCCACTGGTCCAACGCCGAGGATAATTGGACCAAATAGGAAGAAACAAACATCATCAAAGTGAGAAATATCTGATCTAAGTGCAAATGTTTTGTACTACCATTATTGATTGTGCACTAAAACCCATGGCTGATCTAGATATAGCGGCACTTATGGTAGTAAGTTGATGTGTTAGAATAAAGTATGTACGTGTTGTATACGAATCAGACCACATTGAATCTCATTGTGAAATAGGGCCGTGATTTGCCTCACCACCATAGGTTAGGAAAATGTGGGTAACAAAGAACACACTTCTGTCAAAAGCAAATAAAGACTGAAGTTTCTGTGGAAGGGGACCACAGAGCGCATGTGATGGGGGACATGCTTGAGCAGACTGCAATATATTACCCACAAGTACTGGTCAGTGGCGCTTGGGCAAATTGGGTTTATGACGGCAACATTTAAGCGGCAGGGAGGCCATTTGGGAGCCTGCTGAATTGTTAGGTCTCAGCGAGTCAATGAGGTCTGAATCAATTATAATGGAAAATATGTAATCAAAATCAGTACGATCTTAAATCTAAGTGAAAATTTATGTTCTGTGTACTTATGCTAAACAAGCGCTAGATCAGTTAAAAGCGGCGGTCAGGCATCGAGGACTACTGACTGCGAGAACGTTGGTCTCAATTAGCTGTTTAGAACTAAGTGTTAAAATTGTTTTGAATTCAGATGTATAAATTAATGATTAATCTGGAAATGAGCCTATGAAGGCTCAAAGGAGGGAATGTTGTGTCAAAATATAGGTTATTCATTATTTATACATAATTATATATCATGCTATAGGACTTTCTATATGAAACAATGGTGTCAAAAGGGAGATGCTTTTCTGTGTTGGAAGTGTGTCTATTCCATGACACCCTAAGAGGCCCAACCAGCACACTTCAAATTTATGACCGTGCACTCACGAGCACACATTCATGCCAAGGAAGGAAAAACAAACTCGGTGATTTGTATCTGTGTGATCGGGTAGGGCATGGTCCGGAGCCAGGCACACAGAATGAGCTCATCGTTAACACTGGTAAATCAAGGACATGCGTGCGCATCCCCACGTTAGTGAATTGATGGGAAAAGCTTATTCTTAGGCAAAAGCCATATGGTAGAACACTCAGAGACTATTTCAGTTACATTTGTATATTCAACCATCAGAGTGATATACTTATCTCGATAAGGAGGTAAAAGGACCCATTCACACCTGCATACACACACTCACAGGGGACACATTTATGGTCCCAGATCGGCCGAAGAGATAGGGTGTGGATCTTCCCAAGAATGCCTTGAGGCCCGGTCATTAAAAAGACATCTGGCCCCCTAGGCTTGGAAATGTGTGTGTGTAGGTTCAGCAGCTAATAGAGTTTGATAAATTCAAGGAAACATTTCCTTTGTTCTGCAACAAACATTTAGTATAAAATACCTTTGACAAAAATAAGTTATCTTTCTTCATCCACAACCCGTTAGTATACAAGAATATGTTAGTACAGAGGATGTTTCAAATCACAAAGGAAGGTGTTATGCTTGGTTTATAATTGTACATGCCTGTGATGAATAACAATAAAAGGTTTATAGCTAGTATTATATAACCCATCATAGCAGGGTATTATTATGTAATTAACAACTATGGTCAGACCATGGCCAGACTGTTTTTGATATAATTAAATCATGGTATTTCAGTTAAACTATAATATAAAACACAGGCCAATTGCAATGCTAAATAAGACCAGCAGAGACCGCTGCAGACCGTGGAATATATTCCCCAGGGGGGAGGCGCTTTCAACCTTTGGCCATGTGGGTTGTAGTTTGAAAGACGCATATAAGGGGGTCGTCTGAGTTGGCCCAGGGCTAGTGTTGTTTTGTCTCTGTCATCAACGGAACGGTGTTTACGTCTTGTGGGTGAGCATGATATTGACGGACTAAGACTGGACTGTGTGATTGAGAGTGTTGTAATATTGTTTAAGATGTGTATGTCTAGCCGATCAGCCTGGGTATGTATATTCATGCGAATTTATATACAATAAATTACGTTATGCCAGACTCTGGAATGTAGTGTCTAATTGAGAGAAAGTTTGAATAATTTGTAGTGGAATGATCCCGACTCCTCCCGACGGGGCGGTGAAAGGATTATTCTAATTATTATACTACAACACGTTGGTTACAAGACCGACAATCAACATCGAGGCTCAGGTTCTGGCATCGTCGGAGGACGGACGATACACGGATGTTCAAAGTAGGCAACGTTTAAAAACTTTTCTGGTTTAGGGCTATTTAACATTTGTAGTTATCGTTTTGTCTGATTCTAACACATTTTATTTTTAAAAAGCCCCTGAAACACCTCTAGAAACGTGTACAGTGGAGCCAAACAGCGGACCGGAAAGTTCGACGTGGGAAACGTCTGGCTGTGAGTTGTCAGTTGTACATGTCTTGAAAACGTGTGCGGGGTGTGCAAGTGTGTGTGTGTGTTTGTGCACGAGCGCGTATGCGTGCTCGTGTGTGTGTGTGTGCTCGGTTTTGCACGCATGTGTGTGTGTGTGTGAGCGCATGTATAATGTTTTTTAAATAACTTTGTTTGTTTGCTTTAAATTAAATATGATTATTTAAGTATTTTTAATTTAGAATTTTAAAGTGTAATTAATTTTTTTTTATTTTTTTATTTTTAATTTTTCTTTAAAATTTTACTGTGTGTATGTCTGCTTTAAATTAACTGATTATTAAAGTATTTTTAATTTAGTATTTTTAAAGTAATTAATTATTATTGTTATTATTATTTATTTTTTTCTTAAAATTTTAGTGTGTGTTTGTTTTAAATTCAAGTATTTTTAATTTTTTCTTACAGACGGCGAAGTAACGGATGAGGAGCTGGTTTCGATACCCGAACCAGAAACCCCAACAAACGTCCAAGAAAGGCGGCCGAGCAATCGTGGTGTTGCCGAACAAGCTACTGTGCAAGAGCCGGGCCAAGCAAGGGTGACAGAAGCCACACAAACCGTGGACCGCAGGGGCCATCCGGCGAGTGTAAACGACCAACTCCTTTGTATTGTTGATAGAATAGTTGCCAATGATAGAGAACGAGCAGAACTCTACAACAGTTTTCAAACACTTGTAAACCAACATTTACAATAAATATGGCCCCGAAAAGACCACGTACTGCTTCTTGTTCCGAGGGGTCGAGCTGCAAAAGACCTGCTGCGGATGATGCTGAAAACACTAACCGTTTAGAGTTAATGCATGAGAATGTTAACCCACATCTCTTAGCACTTGTTGAGGATGTTAATCAAGGCTCTATTGACACGCCTGAAACAAGTAATGAAACTGTAGCGCATGATTTTTTTGCCGGGCTGTTAAGCGCGCTGGCCGCTGTAAACCGTGAACGCGCACGTGCTGAAACGGATATTAACCCAAACAACACTGAAAATAACACGCATGGCATTACTGTGTTAGAGAGGCCCCAAAGCCCTGTAGATGATAACGTGCATGGACTTACAGAAGTCAACCAAGATGGTGGTGCGGTTGATGACACAGACATTCAGGTGATACGCAGGCCCAAATTCAACAGTACCGAAATTCGGCACCGTTTTAACTTTGCAGCACTGTACGACATTGACAACTACGCAGGGTTTTATGTGTATGTCTTAAACATTTTAGAACAGCTACTGGTTAAAGTTCGCGAGTTGTCGCGCCCCAATGATGTTGTACAACTAGAATTAAGGGGTGATTCGTTGTCTGAGGGCGTAACTGTACAACTAAATGGCGACAACATTGATTTGGACATTTTTTTGGACATGGTTGAAAAGTTGATACAGAGCAATTTTGAGATCCTGGCTGATGAAACGCTGATGCTTGTGGCTCACATTATTCAGAACCCTAATGGTGGTGTGGGGGGCCGACGAAAATTATCATCATGTCTCAAGAGCGAAATCATTCGCAAAAAACTAAAACACCTAATTGTTAGCTACAACCGCGGTAACAACCTATGCTTTGCAATGTGTTTGACACACCTTTTACATCCGGCATTAAACACATGTGAAGCTGAAAGAGAGGCTGAGCAATTGCAACGTTCCGTAGGCTTGGGTGTTCAGCACAAGGTTTGTTTTTCAGACATTCAGATGTTTGAAAAGTTTTTAAACATCAAGATTGTTGTGTTGTCACACAGTGCAGATAACGGGGTCTTAATAAAGTTTCAAACATCCAAGGCTATACACGCAAAAACACTGTTCCTATACCTCGATGGCATGCACTATTATGGCATCAAATTGTTGAAAGGTTTCTTAGGTAGTCAATATGTTTGCAACTTTTGCTACACACCATACACATCGAAACATAACCACAAATGCAAACATAATTGCAACGTCTGTTTACATGCAGATTGTTTTAAGCATCAGTCGGCAACGATAAGGTGTGACGACTGTATGTGTATCTGTCGATCAAGCTTTTGCCATGCAGAACATAAAGTTTTGAAACAACAGAAGTCGAGCGGCAAGATGCTCAGTATCTGTGACACATACAAGTTCTGCGTCAAATGTGCCCGAACATATGATGTCGGTAGTCCGCCGAAACCACACACATGTGGTCTAAAGACATGCACAGCCTGCAAGGCTTTATTGACCCCGGGTGATGAACATGTGTGCTACATACAGCCTGTGAAAACTGAGCACCCAAGCGTACGTTATGTGTTTTATGATTTTGAGTGTCGGCAGGACCATGGTGAACACATTGCAAATTTCATATGTTGTATTGATTTTAATGGTAAGCGCTGGACGGCGGCTGGTGATGATTGTGTAAACGCTTTTTTTAAGCGATACCGAACACCAAAGTACAAGGGTTATACATTCATTGCACATAATTCGAAGGGTTATGACGGGTACCTGCTGATGCAGTATTTGGTTAAGCAGGGTGTGACACCAAGCATCATAGCACAAGGTAGCAAACTCCTGTGTGTTACAGACGATGCTTTTGGGCAGAGGTATGTTGATTCACTCTGTTTCCTGACTATGAAGCTTAGTGACATGCCCAACGCGCTAGGTTTTGACAATGTGAAAAAGGGGCATTTTCCCCATTTCTGGAATAAAATTGAGAACCAGAATTACATCGGCCCGTACCCGCCACCCTTGTACTATGGAGTTGACACAATGATGGAGAAGGATAGGGTTGCATTTAATGCCTGGTATGATAACGTGTCTGGGGGTGTGTTTGACTTTCGTAAAGAAATGTCAGAGTACTGCCAGAACGATGTTGTTATTTTGCGGGAGGCCTGTTTACGTTTTAGGACAGAGGTGCTTGGGAGCACGGGTTTAGACCCGTTCCAATGCATTACAATAGCCTCTGTGTGTATGAAGCAATTCTGCACAAACTTTTTACCCAAAAACACCATTGCAGTCACAGCGCCCGATAATTATGTCCGACAGCAGAAAGCCTTTTCCACAGCATCAATCCAATGGTTAGAATATGTGAGCCACAAGTAAAAGTTTTTCATTCAACATGCCTTGAACCATGGCGAGGTTAAGATGGGTAACTACCATCTAGACGGGTATTCAGAGTCGGACGGTGTACGTACGGCTTTTGAATTTGCTGGCTGCCTATACCATGGATGCAAAAATTGTTTTCAGCCAAACACGATTAGCCCTATCACAAAAACAGATTTTGGCTCAATCTACCACAAATTTCAGGAAAAAATTGACACTTTACGCCGCGTATACAACCTGAATGTTGTCGTGATGTGGGAGCATGAATGGGTAAGACTTAAACGTGAGAGCCCCGAGGTTCAGGAGTTCCTGAGACATCAGGACTATCCCGAGCGTATGGAGCCTCGGGCTGCTCTGTTTGGTGGTCGAACGAATGCTTTGCAACTTTACTACAAAGTTCAAGAAGGTGAGCAAATGCACTATTTTGATTTCACCAGTCTATACCCGTTTGTGAACAAAACTAAAGTTTACCCAACAAATCACCCCATCATCATCTTCCGTGACTTTGAACCGATCGAAAACTATTTCAGTCTGATCAAAGCCAGGGTCAACACACCAAGAAACCTTAAAATACCAGTGTTACCATACAGAGTCTCTGGTAAATTAATGTTTCCACTCTGTCGGACCTGCGCAGAATCCGAGCATCAAGGTTGCTGTCGGCATTCTGCTGATATGCGTTCTCTAACAGGTGTATGGTGTACCGTTGAATTGCTTAAAGCTATTGAAAAAGGTTACACCATTGACAAAAAATTTTAAATCTGGCACTTCCAAGATAGCTCCGAGTCTCTTTTCAGTGACTACATTAAGACGCACTTAAAGGGTAAACAAGAAGCATCAGGATACCCCTCTTGGGTTTCTGATGATTCTGACAAGGCGGCATATGTGCAGAGTTACTGGGAGAAGGAGGGCGTCCGATTGGAACAATATCATTGTAAACAAAGCCAAAAGACAAATTTCTAAACTGTTTTTAAATAGTCTTTGGGGCAAATTTGGCCAGAGAAGCAATCAGTCAAACACAACCTTGATCCGTGATCCCGAGCAGTTTCTGCAATTCATGTTTTCGGATGAGTATGACATCTCACACTTTTCATTTCTTACCGAGACAGTAGCCCTGGTCCAGTGGAGACTTGCAAAGGGTTTCCCAAAACCACCCAGATACAGCAATGTGTTCATCGCGGCCTTCACCACCGCTTATGCCCGGCTCAAGCTTTATGAGCTCATGGATAAAATGCCCGACAGAGTTCTGTACCACGACACAGATTCTGTAATCTTTGTGAGCCGGCCGGGCGACTGGATGCCTTCTCTCGGCGATTTTTTGGGTGAATTGACTAGCGAGCTAGACCCTGGTGACCACATTGTTGAATTTGTTTCAGGAGGACCCAAGACATACGGCTATAAAACACTGCTCGGTAAAACCTGCATGAAAGTGAAAGGTATAACCCTGCACAATACTAACACACAAGTTGTCAATCTTTCATCACTCACAGACTTGGTACAGCAATATGTACAGAATCCCGAGGCACCAGCCCGTGAAATTATGACCAGCACAAAGCAAATTGTTAGGGATAAGAGAGGTTTCTCTCTCAACACACGAACAGTTTCCAAAATATTCAGAGTGGTTTACAACAAAAGAGTACTGCTCCCGGATTTCAAAACCTTACCATATGGATTCTAAACAAGTGCCTGGGTGTGAAGGATTTGACAATCGTCTTCAGCATCCTTTTTCATGCATAATCTCCGGCCCCTCAAGCAGTGGTAAAAGTGTTTTTGTGAAAACACTGCTCGATAATGCACAACATGTTTTGTCACAAGTACCGCAGAACATTGTATGGTTTTATTCCTGCTGGCAACCAATGTATGATGAGGTGCTTCATAAAATAAAGAATGTACAATTTGTAGAAGGGCTTCCTGAATCTTTGACCGATGTAGTTTTGCTACCGTTGCACAAAACCAATATGGTCATTGTTGATGATCTTATGCAAGCCGCCAGTCAGAGCTCTGAAATTGAGAGAGCTTTTACCAAGTATACACACCATAGAAACCTAAGCATCATATATCTTGTGCAGAATCTTTTCTTCCAGGGTCGAAACAGCCGCACAATAAATCTTAATGCAAACTATATTGTTCTGTTCAAAAATCCCAGAGATAAAATGCAAGTTAATGTTTTGGCCCGACAAATGTACCCCAGAAATTCTAAGTTTTTCCTAGAATGTTTTGATGATGCTACCAGAAAACCTTATGGATACCTGTTGGTGGACTTAAAAGCACAGACGCCTGAGGACTACCGCATCAGAACTGGTTTGTACGCTCCAGAGTGGCCGGTTGCTTACGTGCTAAAGAAAAAGTAATATGTCGACACGTATTAAACGGAACTGGAGTCTTCTAAAAGCTCTATTTGAAGGTGATGCCCGGCAGACGGGGTATATTACAGTCTGCTTCTGATGAACTCATAAACACAATTTGTGAACTAGCCCTCAATGTTTTGCGTGGTAATATTCCCCTAACGAACACACAATTGAAAAAAATAAGAAAACAAAAGGCTGGTATTAAACTGCTGGCTAACAAGAAAACATCAATTAAAAAAAAAATTTAAGTTATAAATCAAAGGGGCGGCTTCCTTCTGCCTCTACTGAGTGTTGCGATACCTTTTCTAACCAGTTTGATAGCTGGTCGCGGTGGCGGCTAAAAATATGGAGCATGCACAAAAGATGTTTCTGGTACCTCAAAGTCAGATGGACAAATTAAAGAATCTTACTTTTACACCGGAACCCATCCGACAAACTGTTGAAAATGATTTGGATCAAACCATACGTAACATCTTGTCGAGGACTGATGTTGTACCACACGAGAAGGCAAAACTATACGATTGCTCTGCAACGTTTTATGGCGCTGATTAAACAAGGTGCTGCTGAAACACAACAATTGACCCTATCCTTGCCAGTCGAGACTCACGATACTGTAAGACCTGAGACCTCCCGATTTGATGATGTCTTACAAAGTGTACCACCTAGAAGCCGGGAAAATGCCACGTACGTGTTGGATAAAATTTCAAAATCAGGAGATGTGGTAACGTGGAACGCTGATGGGGAGTTTGTGTTTAAAGGCAACGCCGTAAGTGGCTCACATATGTTGGATCTAATAAAGAACATAACCGCACCTCAAAAGATTTCTGAGAATAGAAGACCCCGGGGTTGGGGTGAATTTATAGAGGCTATGGCCATGCTTAACATGCCTCTTTCTGTTATACCTCAAGACACACCTCTTTTTTTAATTCAGTTTAGTTCAACCATCCCTGTTGTTTGTTTTGTTTGTTCTGTTTGTTTTTCTCCTCCCCCTCTCTCCCCTATCTGCATCCCACTCTTGTGAAGCGACCTTGGGTTTTATGAAAGGCGCTATATAAATTAAAGTTATTATTATTATTATTATTATACCTAATCAAAATGTTCGCGACAAGATAAATCGACACAAAAAAACACCAAGTGCGGGAGTATTTACGCCAGAGCATGGTAATAGGCCGGTTTTAGATCACTCAGCGTGGTTAGATTTCTGAAGCAGAATGTGTGTGTGTGTATTCCAAATGCTGAAAATGTCATGTTTAACGTGATTTTATTTTACAATAAAATACATAAAGTAAAAACCAAACGAAACACGCTTGTTTATTTTTATTTTTTATTTTCAACAACCGTGACAGATATTAAACATTTCACCACAGCCAACCGTCTGTACACAGTTTAACATGTTTTTAAGGCATTTATTCAAATATATTTTGTCAACATATCTTGACACCATAGCATCGTTCTTTTTCAAATTATCAGAGTATAGGTCTATAATGTTGCTAAACGGAACCCCTTTGGCCCTGTTGTGTAGATAAAATATACAATGCTGGCCACACTTTGCGCTGAGCGGGTCTTGCATCTGTACTGTGTTGTAAGTAATCCTTGTGCATTTCTTTTGCAGAAAAGTGTTGATGCTATCAGGGAAGTAAATGTAGTCAGGTGGGTTGCCGTAGGAGTCGAAAAATTTGCCCGTCTTATCCGCACACACATACAAAGCCAACCAGTGTTCCCCAGGCTTATTTCTAGGGTGTGTATTCACAATGTACATGGAGGGTAAATTATCTAGTTTATCAACCGGTAGCTCATCGCAGGCCACCGTTCCATAAAAGTAATTTGTGGTGTAAGGGTTGTTGCACAAAATAGCATCTAGTTCTCGGGTGTTCATGTTTAATAATAATCATACAAAACGTTCCTCCTCTGGTTCACTTCAATAATATTGTCGAAGCATGCGTAAACAATTAAATTAACGGTTCTGGGTAGCGGGGATCTGAATCTCATCTCCAGACGAATATTGCCCGTTCTGATCAGGGACAGATGTTGGCTGCATCCTTCATCGGGGGTCAGATTGAATGCATAAAGTGTGTAGCCTTTTATGTATTCTTGACGATCTATACACAATGGTGAATCTTTCAGATGTCGCCCCGTTGCAAGTGCTAAACCATAAAATTCACGAACCGCCGAGCCGGTTGTGTAATCTGGGGTAAAAGCCTTTGCCGGAATCTGAAGACCATCCATATTGAGTGATATATGTTCGGCGTCATAATGTTTGAAATTGAAAGGGTTCTTGTTGTAAACTCCTGTAAAAGCGTCGTTATCTACTAAACCTATGATGATCGATTTCGGTAATTGCCCCAAAAACAAATTTTCTTGATTGCAAACTCTAAGACCAGCCGCCATGCTGAAAGTTTTAAGGCTAACACGGTCAATAGGATATTTAACATTCGCTGTTAGTAGTGCCTGTGCATGGCCTAGTTTAACAGGTGGCGATACCCCGATTTTTTTAACAAACATTGTTGCCGAGACTATTTTAAGCTTGTACGGTTGTTGTTGTGCATCAGCGGTCATTAGGCAGAAAGCATCCTTACAACGCACCATCTTGATTTTAATATCGACACCGTTTATAAGTAGTCTCTCCTGAAAAAACATGTCTGTGTGGATGGGTCCGAGCAATTCAAAAGTGTTGCTCCCCGTGGTATATATGGCTCTGCTTTTCAAACCGTTGTTGTCCCCCTCCGGGTCTGTTTCGTCCATATGGCCACCGGTATCCTTATAGAATAAGCCACTCGTAAATTGATTAGACAATGTGGCTTCAGAATAATTAAGTAGACATTCCATAATTGCTCTGTAGGGGTATGTGTTGCTAGACTGGCTCACCAGCCTTGTCACCCAGCGAAACATCCACCTGTGAAAAAATGGTCGCTATGGGGTAATTAATAATCCCAACCGTGTCTGCGTTGGTGATATTGGTACCATCTGCACGGGTTATCTTACACTGTAGGTATAATAGAGTGTTGTTTAAGTCAAGGTAATCTTCACCATTGCCGGCTATATAGAACTCTAGGGGGCCCGTGTCCGAAAGGGCTGACAGGGGGGATACTTCAACATAGATGTTCTTATCAATGCTTGTTTGCGTATACGGTACTGCGAAAAGGTCCAGTTCTGACTTCATACATTCCTCTGACATGTTGTGTATGAAGGCCATTTTTAAAAAATGTATCTACTTTTTCTCTTAACCTTCTTGGTGCGCTTTTTCACCCTCCGCGTGCTTTTCGTCACTGTGGCTCGACTGTTCACTGTGCGACGCTTTTTAGCTTTAGACCTGCTCGTGACACGCCCCCCTGGGGGCCTCTTACGTGCCCGTCTTGTCATAACCATAAGCCCCGAACCGTCCTGGTCACCGGTGTTCAAACGACTCATCACAGCTTTGTTGACCACATCTTTGGCGATGTTCTTGGCTGCTGCTTTCAAATGTGGTTTGGCTATGTTGAAACCTTTCTTTAGTAGGGGCAAGGCCATTCGGAATAAACCTCGAAATAGTCCTCCAAGTCCACTACCATATATAACACTAGCACCCTTATACCCCGGCAGTCCATTACCAGCCTGTTCCGTATAATATGCTATATACCTATTTGGGTCTACGTAGAGGGGTGTCCTCGCCATTTTTATTCGTGATACCGATATTTCAAAGGCCTAAAGTGTAGTTTTATGTTGGCTTTGCCGTAAGTAAAGGCTATGTTCTCGTTCTGATCTGATTTCAGCTCAATTGTTATATCGTCAATGTGTTTCTTGCTGACATGTACGTAGTGTGGCTTCTCGTAAGATATTGTGATTACATCGTTGCTAGATCCTGTTATATGTACACATCGTAGCAGTGGCACAAAACTATCACCGACTCTCTGGTAGTCAATAATGTCTGTGTATACATACATTGTGTAGAACCCCGCCCGAATATCCGCGGGGTGGGGCGCCACAGGCTTTGCACCCGATAATGCAACATTTGACTCCAACCCCAGCATTCTGGCGAGCTTTCCGTTAGCCGATAGGGATAGATTTTCGTCTGCGCTAATATAAATTCTGTTTTTCATTACGGCGTGGCCCACCTCAATAGCCATTTTTTTCATCTTTAAACTTCTGTTAATCTCATCCACAAGCGCTTTCAGGCTCTTGTAATAACCCCAGCTTACTGTGACAACATAGCTTGTGGCTTTTTTCGCGTCGCGCACGATAAAATAGTTTTCGTCAGTATTTAGCATGCACCAAGTATAGGGGTATTGAATCTCCGCCAAAGCAACCTCCCATTGTCCTCGTAATTCGAGGGCTCGTGCAAACTTTGTTGTGTAGCTTGAAATTTTATTCCCCGGATAAATATCTAGACACGCATTGCTCGGGAGAGTGACATAAAAACCGTCGTCTTCCATGGTGTCCCCCTGATGATTTGGTCGGGTCTGTAAACTTTTCAACTCTTTTAGAGATCGACAACACGACTTTCGGGTATCCAGCTGTTAAATTTTTCGGGCCACCCCACCCATTTTACTAAAACAAACTTTTGTCTATTGTGTGTTTTCTCAGCAACAATTTTTTCGACCTTATAAGTTATGTCTTTTCCCACTATAACTTTTTGTAATTCAGCCTCATAAAACACACCGTCAATGTTCGTACCATCATAATCCTTCAATCTGTATACCGGCGGTCTTCTGTGAACCCTTTCAACAACTGTGAAATATTCATCTGTATATGTTTGTTCATATCCTTTTGCAAACTTCCCACGTACTTTGGACTGTGTCACCCTCCTCAAACTTAAACTTTGGCTTTTTAGATTTTTTTGGAAAGAGACCATACATGTTTTTAAAAACTTTAAAAACATTATCTTTGTTTACTTCAAGGGGTTTCATTTTAATAGTGCTGTGATAGCTATTATTGTACCCCAACACCAAGGCCTGCACAACATCTATATAGCGTCTTGTATTGTGGGCTGTAAAATAACGCCACATTCTCGTTTTCAACGTTCTATTGAAACGTTCAACCACAGATGCTTTAACATCTTCGTTATCTGTGGCAAAGTGTATTATTTTGTTGCGTTTCATCAGACTTTGGAACATTTTATTGAAAAACTCTTTACCTTTATCTGTTTGTATTTTTTTAGGTTTTCGACCTTTTGCGAGAATGCTTTGAAAATCCCTGTGCACTTCGACAGCTGTCTTGTTTTTAAGAACACACACCCATGCATGTTTTGACAATATATCTATACATGTTAGCATAAACTTCATATTATCATTATGTTCAGAGACATTTGACATGTCAACTAAATCGACCTGCCATTGTGAATCAATGTTACTCACAAAAACCCTGTTTCTCTTGAAATTGACTCTGATGGGTTTGTGTAATGTGTACGCATCTTCACCAGATAACCAAGCAGCAACTTTCTTGTCTGAGACTCTCAAATCTTTTGTATCACAAACACCCCGCTGTAGGCGCCTTTTGCCGCCATAAGACCCAGGGTTTTCTGGAGAATAATACACATCTTTCAGGTGCTTATCAACATCCATCCTTATGGTTATAGAAGTAATGAAGCACAATATTAAAAAAACACAGTATTTATTATTTCTTTTTTTTCTTTTCTTTTTTTTTTAAACACAGATTTCATTTTACATTACAATTGTGTATGTGGCAATGTTTCGCCTTCAGAACATATGGACCACAGGTCTTCCTTCATGGCGCCCTCGATTTCCCTGAAGTCTGTATCGACCGCCCAAAAGGCCTTCTCGCTGGCCTGGTCAAGTTCCGTTTGTAGGATTTTATGAAGTTTGTCACGAATGTTTGTTTCCTCACGAATTTCTGCAATAATCGTATCAACAGACCCCAGGATCCTCATAGGCTCGGGTTTAGCCACAAACAGCTCCATGGCTTTGACAAGCAGAGGACTTAACCATGGTTTCTTGCAACGAAATTGTCAAAGTGATATGTGAAATAGTGTGCGTCCGTCTCGTTTAAACAACTGTGTCTAAGCTGGCTTGGATGGTCAACTTCACAACCCAGACATTGACTCTTCAGATGTTGTTCAATAGCGCAGTCCAGAAGTCTCGCGATGATGATTTTCAAAAGTTTAATCATCGGCGTTGTTAGACAACCGTCTGTTTCACAGCCTTGTATTTCGAACGAACCAGCGTATAAAACATTGTCCACCGCGTTCAGTTCGTCAGCGAGCCACGGCCCTGTAGCCGGAATGTCATTGTGACCCGGGTAATCAGTCTCCCAAGATTCTGAACACTCAGCCGCCTGTAGGGGCGCGTACATTTTGTCAAAATTCTGAGACATGTTGGTCAAGAGGTTTGTACCGGGGTATGGTATCAGGTTTGTACAGCTTGTCTTTTAAAGACCAACTCAAACTTATAACCACGCCTTGAAACCCCCCCCCCCCCCCTCCCCCTAGAGTTCTGAAAGGGCGCTTTGATTGGGTTTTCGTGTTTGTGGGGCGTGCTTTGAATTTAACATGCTTGAATGGTTGATATAACGGTAACACTTTACAATAAGGGAACACACCTCATGCCTGAATTAATGCATGACTCATCATGATTTCATAATGATTTAATGCATGAATTAATGCATGATGTATCATGAACTCTGTGCGGTTCAATATTAATAAATGATCAAGGCATTATTAGTTCATGTGATTACTGTACACTTAATGTATCATCAATTAATGAACATTAACTCATAGTTAAGTCATACATTAAGTAACATGTCATCAAAGTAGCTGCAAACCAGTTAGGTAGACAAAAGCTTCTCAGACCATCAGTGGTGGATTTATCTATATCGGGGCCGCTAAAACTCAGAAAAAACGCTGACAAAGCTGTTCGCTTAAAAAAAAATTCTGCCAGTGTGGCTTCTAAGCCCCATCTATCATTTACCTGTGAAAATGGTGACAGTAATATCAAATGCTTTATGTTATTTTAATTTATCTTAGAAAGTGCATAATTAGTATTTATAGTCTATATTTGCCAATATTCAGTCATTCAGACTATGCTTCTGGGCAAACCCTATAGTAGGCCCATCTCTAATGTGTCATAAAAAAATCACGTTTAATAGGCTTGATGGTGATCTTTGTAAATAATATGGAGTCAATGTGTGTGGATTATGACAGCCATTCATGTTTTAGAGAATGAGTACTTTGTACTTATTTTTCAATTATATAGTTACCAATACTCAAGGTTAATATATACGCTATTTGTTGGAAAAATTGGGTCGGGGTTGAGTGTGATACCCCAAAAATATCAAGTGGCAGTTCTGAGAGCACAAACAACCGTGTTAATGAGAGAGGTCAGAGAAGAATGGCCAGACACATTCAAGCTAACAGAAAGGCCAAAAAAATTATAATTAACAACAGTGGTGAGCAGAAGGGCATCACTGAATGCACATGTTGAACCCTGAAAGGGATGGGCTGCAGCAACAGAACATTAGATAGTACTAGGTTGGTATTCCTAATACAGTGGATACTGAGTGTAAATTGTAAGTTCACCATTTATCATTAAATTTCATCATTATTTCACACATGCAATCACCATTACTTCCTAAGTACTTGACTGACTTGTGTCCCTCTAAGTAAAGTCATGGCATGATACTAATTTGTAAATGATTACTTAATGTAGATTGATAGGAGGCAAGCATTTGTTAACCATGAGTTCATCATTACTTAATTATGAGTTCAATGAATTGTGACCCTTCAAGTAAAGTCACACACAATTCTTCATATAGTAATGATTACCCCATCATCACATCACTATTACTTAATAAATAGCTCAATGATTTCTGCACCCTTGAAAACATATTAAAATAAACCAGTCAAAAGTCATCCAAATAGAACATCAATGTTTTATTAATTATACACGTGGAACACAATTTATTAAGACATTCAAAAGGACCTCAATCCCATTTCCTCTCAGTCGCCATATCTGATTTTTATAAATCCCCTTAGCCCTCTCTATATTTTGTGTATGTCCCACTGTTAGGATCAATAAAGCTCCTGCTGTGGTTAATAATGAAATGTGTGTATCCAGCAGTGGCAACGCCACTGATCACTTATTGTTGTGGTCCCCCGACGAACGTGTCTTCAAAATTTGGGAGCAGTCTTCACCAGTCTCAGAACTGGCCATTTCCTCTGATACCTCAAAATCCCAAAAACCCATTTCCGCCTCCTCCATGTTCTGCCATATCTCCCACGACCCTACTGTTAAAAGAAGATCATTTACAAATTAAAACTAGAATGGCACTCAGATAGACACCAAAAAAAGTGGGCAATACACTGAACTCTATGATATTGAACGGACTCAACTGCTTGCTTCTATTGCCGAAGTTACAGCAACCAATATGGCTTCCAGTGCACTGCACCTCTCAATTTCCGCTTGGGCTATAATTTAGAAACCCCTGCCTTTTTCGACCAAAACTAAAAGGTTAACAGTCATATATTAAAACTAGTTATATCCGCAATACATATAAGAATAATAATCAATGCGTGATTATAGTTGACGCGATACAAAGATAGTTGTTGTTTTACTCATCGGAGATTACTCTGGTTGGTCTTCTTGAACACGTGATGATGACTAGCTGACAGAAATCAGTATGAAAAGGTTGAACTACATGTAGGTTTATTACGACATCACGTAAAGTAGTTGAATCTAATTCAGTTCAATATTTCTATATATATATATATAATTTTTAAAAAAAAATAATTTAGCAAGACGCAGCAATATGCAAAGTTAGCAGCAATATGCAAATCCCTGTGTGTTCTAATACTAATGCCACTGAACAAGCCTAAATAAATTTGACATTGGCAAGCCAGCAAGCAAAATTACAAGTGATAGTAGGCCTCATAGCAGCTAGCTTGCTAGCTATTTGTGTCTGAGATTGATTCGCTGCTGCCTGCTACGTCGATTTTTTTTGCAAACATAGCCAACATTGAACGCATTTACAATGAGCTAACTAGCTACATAAACTACTTACCGGAATTTAAGTAACATTCATTTAGTTTTTTCACTTAGCTTAGCAACTAAAGTTACATAACGTATGCTTAGAATGACGCGCATCTGCCCGGCGCTAGCCGGTTTTAAAGTTGGTTTTCGTTGGATAGTCGCAATCATAACGGGTTGTAAGTAGTAGTACTGGGCCATGACAACATAGCCATAATCTAAAAAGAAAAGGGAAACTTCATTTCGTCTGTCTGATAATGACCCGTTTCAGTGTAAAAACTCCCACTGACTTCCATTCATTCAAAGAGCGCCTGTTGTCTGTCTAATTACGGTTGTGGTTTTTGTATACGGAAAGCTAAAGGCGACAAAAGTCACAAACAGGTTATCTGGATTGTAAAAAATAAAAACGCTTTTAATAATTTCCTTAGCCTCCAATCAGTAGATAGTAGATTCACTTCCTATTTTTATTTTTCCTATTTTCACGGTCCTAGCATGCGTGTAATTGTAGGCTAGATTAATCATTATTGTACCCGTTCATATGTTGAGTAAGTCATATGTTGACCAACCAGAGTCTTTTGTTGGCTGTACAATAAGTAAAACATCAATACTATATGTTTGTTATTGTGTCAAGTAAAATCACAGATTGATTATTCTGTATTATGGTATAACTTGGTTGAAAATATGACTAAAGCATCATAGTTTTAGTAGAAACATATTAGAAGTAGGCGTAGGGTTCACCCAGCAGCTTATTAGTCTGAATGATTGAATATTGCAAATAGGCTAATATTATAAATAAATGACAAATCATACATTTCCTAAGATAAATTAAATTAAAATAACATAAAACATGTGATATTGTAAGCCACACAGATCCTGTCTCCTTATATGCACAAGCAATGGGGGGGGGTTGTTATAAAAATGGGTGATTTATAAAAATCTGAATTTCTGTTGTTTTAAAAGCGAACAGCTTTGTCAGCACACTGTCAGGAAGAGTTTTGGGGGCCCCAAAATGGATAAATCCACCACTGATGGTCTGAGAAGCTTTTGTCTACCTAACTGGTTTGCAGCTACTTTGATGACATGTTACTTAATGTATGACTTAACTGTGAGTTAATGTTCATTAACTGATGATACATTAAGTGTACAGTAATCACATGAACTAATAATGCCTTGATCATTTATTAATATTGAACCGCACAGAGTTCATGATACATCATGCATTAATTCATGCATTAAATCATTATGAAATCATGATGAATCATGCATTAATTCAGGCATGAGGTGTGTTCCCTTATTGTAAAGTGTTACCGATATAACAATGATGACACAGGTCTTTAAATAGTATGTAAAAGAAATACTTTTTTATTTTAAAGTTCACAAAACAATAAAAAACAACAGCGCCGCAATATGTACACAGAGATAATGGCGATATACATGCCCACACAAACCAAACTAGAACACTTTTTTTTTTTTTAAATGACAAATTTATTTTATACACGTTTGTAAAGCTAATTATACAAAGTTTGTCTAATGATCTTCATCAGAGACACACGACGTTGCTGGTGCTGTGTTTTCCAAATCATCCGACATGTCGGCCGCTGCATCAAACCTTGCACTCAGGTTAGTTTTCACAAAACCCATGGATCGCATTAGCCGATAGTCCTCAATCCTTGTATTGGCTTGTTCGATACAAAGTTCCAACAACGGCAGGTCATCAAAATGAAAACAAATTTGTACATCAGGGATTGTGGCTGATGCGAATTGCTCGCTAATAATCAGTCGATTAGCTTTTCTGCGTCTTCTAACACACACCACCGAGCAGACGGGTTCTTGCCAGCTTACAAAGTTTCTTTCGCGCTGTATATTGTTGACAACATCGCGGTAACAGTTTTGGAATAGCCCCATTCCTTAGGTTCGAAAGTCACACAGTCTGTGTTCTCACCAAACAACTCGCCGTCACACATGTTGAAAAGGGTGATTCTTGGGACGCCAGCATCTGTGTGAAGTTTATATCCACATTGGATATAGTCGCGACCAGTACAGGCCCAATCCCTGTACACGAGGTCTATACGTAGTCGGGATATCGCCGTAAAGTGTTTTCTTGGTGTTTGCAACACCGTGCTGTCAGCCTTCATAGCGTCTGAAGAGTCGGGTGTCATGAGTTGTGCGTTCGCCATTTTCTGGTTGCTTTGACAAGCTAGTGCTTCGATACCAGCTTCTGCTAAACATCTGTGTCGAAAAGCCTGTCTTTTATTCATGTCTTTTCGCCTGCAAAGCCTGTGGGCTACACCCACAACCATCACATTGTGAATACCACCAACCCCCACCCCCCAGAAATCGTGAAAACGAACACGCGCCAACGTCACTACGTCAAATTACACGTGACGGGGAGCTTGGGTGTCGTATTCATGCTTGAAACATGTCTGGACAAATTTAGTCATGCCCCTGGCCGCGAGCTGTCAACACGCTGGTTGTATATGCTCCGCTACGACTTGAAACTTTCCATGTGTTTTTGGCAGCGGTCTCTCCCTATGTAGCACGCGATTTCTTTTTTCGTTTTTTCGTTTTAATTCTTTAAAACGTAACATATTCTTTTATTTAAATTATTTTCTACATAGTCTTTCTTGCGAACCATTCTAGGCTTTTAAGCGCGCTATCTCGCCTTTTGGACCCATCTTTGTCTATTTTTGTACAATATTGTGATTTCGCGGACCCCAAGATATCTTCTAAGTTTTTGCCTACAGTGTCTCTGCTCGCGGACGATGTTTTGCGAACGCCTTTCAACACAGAGTTTATGTTTTCTTCCTTCTTGGCATCTAACAAGTCTTTACAATGATTCTGTATAATGTTTTTTCGTTATAGTCCACGGGGATTTTTCACGTTTTAACAAAACTGCTTGAATTATTCTATTCTTTTTAACAAGCTGTGCTAACACAAACTGCTTTTTTAAATAAAACTTAATTACCGCTGCTACTACTACTACTACTGCTACAACTAATAACCTATACATTTATACACCATTACTTTTTCACGATGTTTTTCAAATAAAACCAATGTACAACACATTACATTGCCAATATGTCTCCCTAAGCACCATGCCCCAGTCCGTAAAAACAATTCGTCACAAAACCATTCAACAACGTTTACAACAATCCATAATAAAATGACATCGCCAAACCCTTGAAACGAAAAACCCACAAACATCCGCCCCGAATGATCATAATCATCATCATAATCATTAAAAAAAAAATCATTAAAAATTTTTTTTATGCATAATCATAATTTTTCATAAACTCATTAATATTCATAAAATTGACCTTTGACCCCATCAATCAAATTTTGACAGATACCGAATCTAATTTCTCTCTCACTTATCTAGGACCTCTCATGGTACTTGTTTCTTGTTTAACTGTGTGTTGACATTTATAATAGTATTGTAGTAGAGCTGATTTACCCAGTTTACTGTGAACTGCATTCAATGTTCATTACTAGGGATAGCTGCTACTTTATGGGAAGAATGTGCTATGTCTTATCTGTTCTGTAGTTACTTTGATGACATTTCTGTATGCACTGACTGTATGTCGCTTTGGATAAAAACGTCTGCTAAATGATTGTAATGTAATATAATAAGAGTCTTGGCTATTGGCTGGAATATTTGACAGACCACTTTAAAACCCAATGGAAAGCAAATAATACTCGGGTCAATGCTAGTTTTTCTCACTTCAGATAGGCCTATTGTGCTATCAGTCAAAGAAATACACCCAATTGATGACGGTTTTGCATGACGGTTAAAATACGTGAAGCCACGGGATTGATGCTCCAGCAACTGGATGAGTTTCAAAACGCCAAACAGAACACAGCCAAACTACTCGTGATGAAGTGCAGAAAAGCACAAGTCGGTTTGAAAATGTACAGCCGTATGAACGTTTTAAAGTATTTTTTCTTGAAGCCTAAAGGTATAACAATTTTTCAAACTAAAGTTTTGTGGAAAAAAATTAAGCAGAACAGCTTACCAGCACATTGTTTATGGTGTGACATCAAGCTGCAGTACATGTCTCTCTTTTTTCAGTCTTATTAAATTCACCATTATATTACCAATCCACCAAGGTGCAAATGCAGGTAGCTTTTAAAGGGAATGAGAGATAACAATCTGATTGGTTTATTGCATGTTACGCCCAAGACACACCTATAATTAATGAAGTTCAGCCCATTTTAACCTCGCGCCTTACTTTGCAGAATTTGCACCCTGAAACTCAAAAGTCGGGTTGGACACGCCCTAAATGCACGTGCGCCATCAAGATAGAGCCCATAATGTCCTTGTGGAGAAATGAAACAAACTAATCATGAAAAAAAAAACATGTTATCCCACTACTTTCACAATGTTAAAATTAAATTGCGCAGAAATGTTGAAGTGCATGAATTAACCTCTTTGTGCAGAAGCAAAATTGGGCCAATTTTCGCCTGTTTTGCACTGTTCTGTTTAAGCCTTTATAACTACAGTTGTGCTCACCACACACACTTGTTTAATGGCTTAAATTGGAGAAGACCCCTGTACCTTTGTGTGTCTTAGATTAAAATAATAAAATTTCATAATCTTCATATAGATTATGGGCTGTAAATGCACAAACTCTTTGCAAAAAAAACAAAAACGAGGTTGTCATTCTTAGTTTACAGTACACTTCTGAAAGGAAAATATGTAAAACAGGTCATATTTTACTGTCCTGGTGCACACACCACTTGTCAACATGTGTACAGAATTTTAGGGGGATATGTCAATCTGCTCAGGTTCCATAAGCTAATTTGTAAACAGTGTATCCTGGTGTCCCTTAGGGTGTCCAAATCTATCCAAATGGATAAAATGTGCATCACAGTAAATCAAGAGATAATCAGCTTTTTTCAACAGATAAAGTATTCTGACTCATAAAACACATGTTTGTATCAACTAAATGAGGAAATTTTCATTTTTTTCCAAATAATTTGGGGTTTGATATATAGGGGTCCAAAAACCTCTCCGAAAATGAATACAATGCTTTTTTTGTCCATATGAAGCATTTTATTATGTTCTTTGAGGTAGTAGGATCATTACAATCACTTCACATTCAGAGGGTGATACATTTATTAGCTCCAGTTCAGTTTATGGTTCCAGAAATGTATTTATTTCCCCTGGTACACACTGAAGTCACTGATGTGTAGCCCGTCTTGCTGTCAGTCAGGACAAATAACTTGAAGCCCCACTTTGTTGGCTTGTCCTTCAAGTATTGTTTCATCCCATGCCAAGCTTTTGAGGCTACCATGCGTTCATCAATGGCCAGGTTCCGATGAGGGTGGTAGTAAGCCCTGCATGCAATCAGGATCTGGTCATGCAAAGGCTTCAGGCGAAACAGGCCATCATAACCTGCTTGGCCTTTCAGCTGGTCATTGATGGCATCTGCTGTTGTGTCGCTCATGTGGAGGAATGCACCAATGGCCTCATACCTGTAGCCCGGCATCACACTGCAGGGAAAGGGGTGCTTGTGAAGCCGGTCCTTCCTCCATAGGTCACGGGCAGCAGATGTCTTGACAAGACCCAGGTACAGGACGATGGACAGATATTTTTGCATGTCCTCAGCATCCACATCAGACCATGGTGTATGCAGTCCCTGAGCATGTTTACGGGCTGCGTTGCCATTTGTGTTGTCACAGAGGAGCTTGAGGACATGTGTGCTGAAGAACAGCCGAAAGAGATCCAGGGGGCTGTAGGCTAGGGATCTGCGTGTTTAGTCGACTAGTCGATTAAACGTTGCTACCCTCGCTAGTCGGCACCAGAAATACTAGTCGGTTAAACTTATTATTTTATTAATGTACACATTTAAATTACATATTGACAAAATTTGCACTGAAATTTCATGTTTTCCTGGTCAAATGTTGCTTTATAAAAAAACGAGCATCCGATATTAATGTTAACAACGCCGGATTAAATTATTATTATTTTTTAACTAAGGAAACAAACTGAACGCATTAGCCTGTTTGCCCTGCAAGTTAAACCAGCGAGGTGGAAAGAGTAAGTAGGCCTACCGCGTTGTTGAATAGCCCAATAAAACTAATCTAATGTCACGTCGATCAGAATGTGATTAACGGTTTCAAATGGCTCTTATAATATACGCAATATTTTTCCGGACAATGTTTAACCTTATAGATTAAATTGTGCTCAATTTTGACTGTTTTCTGAGTGTTTTCTTACTTTTAGATTAGTCGACTAGTCTAAATTTAAACTTCCGTTTCAACGTCAGGGAAATTAGTCGTTAGGAACATCCCTACTGTAGGCCTGCTGAAGGTCTAGCTGCACTCCTGGGGTCCTCTGGGGGCAGAAGGGGAACTGATGAGGCTCTTCATCCTCATCCGCCATGTCGTGCCATCCGTCCTCAGACTCGGGCTCCTCGCGATGAGCAGGGCCTCCTTGACCTCGTGACCAGAGTCCTGCAGGGATCAGGAGCAGATTTCTGCCCTGAATTATTTAAAAGAAAGCAAAATAAAAAAAGTGCACAATAAGAGCCACATAGTGTACTATGTTGTGAAATCAAAAATAAAAATGCTAGGCTTTTCCAAAAAAATAAAATAAATGCTACATTTGACATGGACTGCGATTCAGATTTACCCTAAATTAAGTTAGTTTACTTTATTTCGGTCATTAACATTTTCTTTACAAAGAGGTGTGTAGAAAGATATAATTCAATAATAATAAGTCATTTGACTGAAAATGTGTACCTACCCTTCTTACAATAACAACAAGTCTGTTCAGTAGAATCTCATGATCTATTGTATCAAAAGCTGCACTTAGGTCAAGAAGTACAAGAACAGACACAGAGTTTTGGTCGGCTGATAACAGTAAATCGTTAATAACTTTAACCAGTGCCGTTTCAGTGCTATGGTAGGGTCTAAATCCTGACTGGAATAATTCATGGATATGACTTATGCTACCATTTAGCCACAAGAAATTAGATAATAAATGCTATGTTTTACATGACTACTGTGACTAAAATTCAACCGATGCACAAATAAAGTTATTTTTAAGTTAATACAGTTAATACTTACATGTCAACAGCCACATACATCTTCGCCCTGGCAAAAGCATCTTCGACAACAGTCTATGCTTTCAGCCTCAGATCCACTTTCACTCTATCCCTCCGACGAACTAAAAACTAAAAAACGAACTAAAAATCTCCTCCACTACATCTGACAGGGACATATATTTTTTCGCCATCATATATATATATATATATATATACATCCTAAGCTTTCTGAAATGGTACGGCATTGCCAAAGGTAGATTTAACTAGCTGGTCGCTATCCATGCGTAACACACTTCGAATTGTGATCTAAAATGGCTTCCGGGTGTTTTCAACAAAGGGCTGGTGTTACGCGTGGATAGCGATCGGCGAGTTAAATTCGCGTATGGGAATGCCATACCGTTTTAGAAAGCTTAGGATGTACTCTATTGGACGAAATAAGTGTCAATCGAAATAAAGCTTGTGTGAAGGATTTACCAGGCATCTTTGAAATGCGATCTTTTGCGCACGGCCATTTTAGAGCATGGACACATGTTGAGAAAAGGCTTAAATGTTAAAAACGGGCCAACCAAGGCAAAAAATAACCTCAGATTCTTGCAGGGGACATCTTAATCTTTATAACCAGAGGTAAGGTTACGAGTTTATTTAATATTTTACCGGAGCTTTTTATCGCAAAAGAAAGTAATGTGGTGACGAGCAAACAACACTCGTTTTTTTTCCTGTGGAGTGAGTAAGCATGTTGACAGTTTTACTTGTATGTATTCAGAATCTTGGAAGGTGTTTCTTGCTGCTGTGATAGTAAACGATTTTTTGGTGATGAAATAAAAACTTTAATTAACTTGCAAATGTGTTTAAATGTCTGCTATCTTACATGTGGTCGGGTCCATTGTAGATGTAGTAGTAGCTACAGTGTAGCAGCATAGCATGCTACGTTCATGAATTACAAGCTAATGGTGGCAGATAGAAACGTGATATTTCGCACGCTGATAGGATATTAAGTACTGATTATGATCATATGCGGGTTATGGTGATAAATATGGTAATATCCATATTTTCGTAACTTGAATATCACGAGCAACGTATTTATGACGTGTCATAAAAGTAGAAGACGCGTGCGTCTCTGCCACTAGGGGGCAGGCACAAACAGGTTAAGTGCAACAAAAAGTCAAATCAAACCCCCACAAGAGCAAGCCAGAGGCAACAGTGGCAAGGAAAAACTCCCTAAGGTAACTAGGAAGAAACCTTGGGAGGAACCAGACTCAAGGGGGAAACCCATTCTCCTCAGGTCGGCTCAGGGTCTAGATCTTAATGACCAGCATGGTCAAAACTGACTGCCAATATCCATGATACTAGAAATTTCAGCAGCTAGATGACAGTCCAGATGTGGTGGCAATGATGGTGGGAAACCGGGTGCCGATGGCGGCAGGATCATCTGGCAGCGGTGGTGGGGAGGGAGGGGCAAGTGGCGACGGACAGGAAGCTGGACAGCAACTCTCGAGATGCGGGGCATGAGCCCCGCCGGCGGAATGTAGAAGAAGAGAGAGAGAGAACAGTTAGGGGGGTGGGGGGGTTGGACATGTACCCCCGCCAGGAGTAACTTATGGCTGCATAGCTATGAAGACAGGGTTTGAGAACCCATCCAGTCACGAGAAAGTAAACAATCCTATCCACCCCTCAAGAGCCAGCCCAGGAAGATGGGGTCACAGCTGTTGACAGGTGACAGTAAGGAAAGGATGTCACTCCGCATTACTCTACGACAAAAAGGCTTCTCTGGTCCTGTCTCCGGACTACAACTCATTATAAACCTGATCATAAAGGTGCGTTTTTAATCTAGACTTAAATATTGAGACTGTGTCCGATTCCCTTATAGATTTTGGAAGGGTGTTCCACAGTAGTGGTGCTCTGTAGGAGAAAGCTCTACCACCCGTCAAGTTTTTAGATATTCTAGGGACTACTAAGTAGCCTGCGTCTTGGGAACGATGGGATCTTTTCGGCTTATATGGTAAAAGCAGATTACATATATACACTGGTGCAAGTCCATTTAAAGCTTTAAAGGTCAGAAGCAAGACCTTAAAGTCTATCCTATGCTTAATTGGTAGCCAATGAAGTGATGCTAGTACTGGGGTAATATGCTCATATTTCTTTGTTCTCGTTAAAATGCGAGCGGCTGCATTCTGCACAAGCTGGAGATTATTTAGCAAAAACTCTAGCCTAGACGTAACAAAAGCATGAATCAATTTCTCTGCATCCCCTTCTGATAGGAAATGCCTAATTTTAGCTATGTTCCTTAACTGAAAGAAAGCAACTCTAGATGTTTTTTATGTGTGCGCCAAAGGTTAAATCTGGGTCTATTGTAACACCTAGGTCTTTCACAGCTGAATTTGGAACAACTAAGCAACCATCAATACTTAAAGTATATGTACACAATTTCTCCCTTTGTTTTTTAGGACCTAAAACCAGCATTTCGGTTTTCTCTGAGTTTAAGAGCAGGAAATTGGAGAGCATCCAAGCTTTAATATCTGTAATGCAAGCCTCTAATCGAGAAAGTGGTAGTGCTTCGCCGGGTTTCATGGAAATGTATATCTGAGTATCGTCCGCGTAGCAGTGAAAATATACCCCATGTGCCCGAATAATATCACCAAGGGGTAGCATATATAACGAAAAGAGTACTGGACCTAGCACTGATCCTTGTGGAATACCACATTTCATTACCGAGCTATTCAAGAAGGCCAAAGGCTGCCCGTGATGATTAACGAGGTCGGCAGAGCAGTGAGTACTCAGACTGTTGCGATATGTGACCTAAATCGCAAGATGGTTAACGTTTTGGAAGAAATTACTGTTTTGCGAGGAGAAGTGGTCAAGCTGAGAGACCCAGAGAGTATAGAGGAGTAACAAATTGGAATGCTGTTTTCCTCGCTATAACCCAAACATCTAATCTTGTTTTCGGAGCCCCATCGCTTGTTGGCCTGGCAAGGCCGCCTGCAGAAATCTCTCCCAGAAGACTCACATGCAAAGAGGCGTTCCTACGCACCTATCTTCCCTGGACTCCTGTTGTTTACTTCTGGACAGGGCAATCAAGGATATCTCCATAGCAACCTGCTGTTTTATCGCGAAAAGACCTACGGACTAGTTACATCGAGGATATCTCCATAGCAACTTGCTGTGTTTCGTGAAAAGATTCTACGGACTTGAGTTATCAAGATTGCTGAGTGCCAGAATGTAACCTTCAGTCTTACGCACACATAAACACGGACTACTCACAGCTATACACACTTGCACACACATGCATGCATTCACCCGCCTGAATGCATGCATACTCCTATTTACCATTCATAATAATATCTTTCTCAAATCAAAAACCATTGACTTATTGTTTTATTAATTGGCTGCTACTTAAACATTCCTTTATGAGGTGATAATTAATGAATGCAATGATATTTATATACTGAATGTTAGTTACAAATAAGATGAAAAACTTTTCTTTGAAAGTAATTTTGCTTTGAAAGTACTTCCTTTATGATATTAAAGATATTTCTTGTTTCGCGCATTAAAGTTGAATTCACTGTGTGCATGTATTTGTTTGTATTTTACATTTTATTTGTTTTTACAAGGTTACTTCAAGTGCTTGCAATTTCTGAGTGCCCCACTGAGTGATGCAAAATCTGACAGAGTATCCAGGAAACTTGACACACAACACGAGCCAGATAATAGCATTGAAAATATGTATTGTCATCCCGCTTTTTTGCATCTTCTTCTGCTTCATTGTCCTGATGCTGCACATCTTGGCGTCACACAGGCAGTTCTGGGAGAGCCCACGCTACATCCTCTTTGGCTACATGCTGATCAACGACACCCTGCTGGTGCTGTGCTCCATCCTGCTCGTCGTGCTCTTCCTGGCTCAGTTTCGGTTTTCCATCATAGTCTGCATGTCTCTGATCTTCGTCTCCACCGCCACCTTCCTCAACACTCCGTTTATCCTGGCCACCATGTCGCTGGAGCGCTATGTTGCCATATTCTACCCCCTGCGCCGCCCCGCCGCCTGGCACGCCGACGGCATTTGGGTCGTCATCCTGCCAACGCTGCTGATCAGCTTCACGATCCCCACCATCGAACTGTTCCTGGGGAAGCAGTACCCTGGCACCAGCGCCTTCACCACCCTGGTGCTCTGCAGGAGCAAAGAGATAAACAACTCACCTCTCCTGATACTCATCAAGATCTCCCTGTATGGGCTCTTCTTTGTGGCGGTGGCGCTCACCATCCTCTTCACCTACGTACGCATCCTGCTGGAGGCACAGAAGATGAGGCGGGACCAGGCAGTGGACAAAGCTCAGTACACGGTTCTGCTGCACGGCCTCCAGCTGCTGCTCTGCATCATGATCTTTACACAGCCAGCCACAGAGCAGGCCCATGTGGTGCGTGTGCCATGGCTCAGGGAGCAGATTCCCTTCCTTCTTTTTAGTCCCCTCATATACGGGCTGCGGGACGAGACTCTTAGGGCCCACATGAAGAGAGCCATCCTGTGCAGCTCCCCCAAAATTACCCCTCAGCAAATGAGTAAACCTGTAAAATCAGTGAGGGTCGGGTAAAATAAGATTTCCTGAAAGTCGGAAATAGCTTTTTATGATTAATACATATTTTAATATACTTAACATGTATATATCTACGTATGTCTGACATTTACATAAATTACTTGTAGATGTATGACAGAGAGGCAAAACACTCCAAGTTAATCAATTCAATGTGTATCAAATATATCAAATTGTTTTGTTAATTTATTTTATAAATGTTTTTGGAGTGAGACCTGCCGTTGCTTACCTCAGTCGGCATTCATTGCTTTGAAAAAGGTAGCGCGCGGATCTGCAAAGGTGCCTGCTGCCAGATTGTGAACAGAGCCCAAAACAAATACCAGGTAGATATTATTACCCAAAATAAAATAACTAGAACCAGGAAGAATCTTGTGAAATTCATAACATGTTACATTGCCGTGCATCCGCATGGGTACAATCTGCTAATGTCTAGCACACAACGTTATCATTTTGTGTTTGCCAATTTATGCAGGAATTTAACACAACACTTCAACACACCGTTATTTCAAAGCAATGCTACCCAATCTTTATTTAAGTTATTTAATGTAAGCTGGCCCTGTCTTTTCTCATCTTCCAATCTCAAGAAATTGTGGTCAATTAAACTGTATGTGCCACATCAAATTGTGGAATGACAATAATTTATATTGGAAATAATCTATGATTCAGATGTGTTACACTTAGACATGAAAAAGAAAAATCACTAGACTATAGGCTATGTTTGAACAATTCTCTGCGTCCAATGCTTGGGGTCTATGAAAAGCACAGCATGAATAAAATGCATTATTATTATTATTATTACTATTCTTTGCTTTCTTCTTTACAAAATAACTTGTTCCTGAAGCACCAACAAAAGTTATGATAGCATCACTTTTGTGCATAAATGGCAACCTTGTCAGGAAACAGAAAACATTTTTCAACAAAGCTGCTTGTTTCTGCACAGTTCCTCATTATGCACTGGATTGCATTAAATAATGAATGACCAGTTCTAAGATTCAGATAACAAGCAGCTAATTAGGCACACAGGCACAAAGCACCTCATTATGGTGACATCATTATCAAATGACATAGTCGGTCACTGCTCTGCAATCCCAGACTTCTTTCATCCCAGATAGCCCAGATATCTAATATTTATTTAAATTCAATCATGCTTGTATAATGAATGTTAAGTTAAGTAAAATAATGCGAAAGATCTGGAATGGGACCCCAGTAACAAAGTGTAGCCCAGACAAGTTCAGAAAACAAGTATTATTATTATTATTATTTAAGATATTTTCTTTGGTTTCTTTAAAAAAAGCAGGCAGGCAATAGGACCACGGACCACTTTTACACACAGAATAGTTAGATAATGAATTAGTCAATTACACAACACACCCAAAGGCACTGCACACTAAACCTAGGCATGTGATGCAAAATATAAATGCAATGGTAAGAATGCAAAAACGGTAAAGTTTCGCAGCAAACCAGCACACACAATGCAAAACCAATACACCTGTAATAGTAATAATACAAGGGCATTGAATTCTCACAGCAAACCAATTCACATGTGACTGATCTGTTCTAAACAGACCGGATATACAGGGCCATGGCCATCGAGCTCCGTAATCCCTCTCCTATCCCTGGCTGGTCCCGGAAGACTGCTGGAAGCCATTACCTGCCCCCACTTCGGGATCTTCCAGTCACCCTTATGATGATATTATGGCATTGTATGGACCAAACTTTGACATATACGTGATACAAAGTCCAGAGTTTGAGTAACATAATTACACTACCCAGAATCCCCGGCCGTACATCGCCGGCTCCCGCTTTTGCTAGTACGCTGTAGCTACTGGCCGCTCTGCTAGCGAAAATGGCTATCCCTTTGTCTTATTATGGAAGTGAAACTCGGGCCGTGTCTGAATGAGCACTCTTCCACACTTTTGAGTAGCCTTGGTGACTAGATAGGACGAGAAGGTCGTTGAGTAGGTGAAAATTTTTCAAATTGCAGTATACTTGAAACACTTGGATGACGCACTTACTTTCGGGGTTTCGCTGAGTAGATTCGTGAGCACACTTTTCAAGAAGTACACGAACATTTTGGTCACATAAATATGACGTGAAGCTTCGTTTAAAAAAAATGAGGAGCAGCTTCGCTGACGTTTTCCTTCAAATACAACAAAAACAACATGTGACATGGCAGCGCAAGGGTGGGACACAGGGTTGCCAGATATTGCCAGAGACTTTGCAGCCAAATGGCGACTCAAAGCTAGCCCAAAATATATTTTTAAACGAAACCAATGTATTTTAAATAGAAATCATCATATTTTTACTTTTAAAAATAAGTGAGTGCTTTGCGACTTTTAATTTTTACCCATGACTGCACGTTGAAAGTATCCCAATTTAGATGTAAAACTGCAGACATGGCAACACTGGTGGGACGTCTTATGACCTGCTTACGACACTTCCACAGTACGGTTGGAAAATAGTATGACGGATATTTTTCGCGGACTGCTAAAAAGTGCACATTAAATAGCACACTTCTGCCAGTGCACTGTACGCAGGAGACAAGGGGCGTGAATCACTATCAGTCAGCCATCTTAAAAGTGTCAGCTTTATGGCTTTCACTCCAGCAGTGGTGGTGCCAGTAGCATCCTGCCAGTAGCGTCATGCAGTTATCTATCGATCTTTGCTACCCTACCAGAAGATACGACCACAAGTAAATTGTGATTCTTTCGTAAAAGAAAGGTTGAATTAACTCCAGAAATGGTATGAAAGCGTGATTAAAATACTGTACCTATGGGAAAAATGCAATACTAAACATAGGTCAAAAAATTGAGGCGGAAGTAGCATGAATTTATGGGCGTGCCGTTAAACACAAGAAAAATAATGCAAATGTGATTTGCACATGCGCCATAACCCTTGGTAGGGGTAGTGCACAGATAACATTAACTTTGGTCAGTTACGTTTAGACTAGTTATAGTTAGACTAGGGTATTTAAAGTCGCAAGTTTTTTAATTGATTTGCTAGCTAATATTGCAGACCGATTATATTGTAGCTATGGCTGCAAAGCTAACGTAGCCTACAATATTAAAGGGCATCTTTTAAGTTGCCATCCCTACTTACTCTTTCCACCACGTTGGTTTAACTTGCAGGGCGAACAGGCTAATGTGTTTTTTTCCTTCGTTTTTAAAAAAAAAAATTTTAATCCGCCGTTGTTAACATTAGTAACGGATGCTCGTTTTTTTATAAAGCAACATTTGACCAGGAAAACATGACATTTCAGTGCAAATTATGTCAATATGTAATTTAAATGTGTACATGAATAAAATAATAAGTTTAACCGACTAGTATTTCTGGTGCCGACTAGCGAGGGTAGCAACGTTTACTCGACTAGTCGACTAAACGCGCACATCCCTAGTGAGAACTAAGTTACGGTACCGTTAACTTAGCTATGCAACTAATAGCTAAATAACTAGCGAGCCAATTACACTTTGAATGGATCGGTATGTTGAGCTGCAACTGTGACAATGATAGGAAATGTGTACATAATAGTACAGAATACACAGCTCATGATCATGTATTGTTACAATAGCTAAACATGAATGCATACACCACCACTAAAAATGTAGTGGTAACTTATGCCTACCATACACTAGAAGACTTTGAAAGACTTCTAAAAGACTAAGGTCTGACACCCTCTCACATCCAGCTCACATCTGAAGACAATGTGTCATAAGTCACTGAGTTTTTAGTCACAAACTATAAGATTTTACAAAGACTGCCTACCATACACTAGAAGACTTTTAAAAGACTGTCAAAGTCTGACACCCTCTCACTAAAGTTCAGGAGGTGCCCGAGTTGAATGTCGGATTTCCGAGATCGTTGTCATTAACTCGTCACCATCTTATCACCGGGGTTTCACGTTCTTCTCGTAAATCGGAAATATTCAGACTTCCCAGATCATTTGAATACACCATAAGATGTATACAACACGCCATGCTGCCACAGAAAACATTGCTTGATGTTAACAGGAGCTATGACGGTGTTGTGGTAAAAGATAGATTATTCATTATTTATGTATAATTATATATCATGGTGTAGGACTTTCTATATGAAACAATGGTGTCAAGAGGGAGATGCTTTTCTGTGTGGGAAGGGTGTCTATTCCAAGACACCCTAAGAGGCCCAACCAGCACACTTTTAATTTATGACCGTGCACTCACGAGCACACACTCATGCCAAGGAAGGAAAAACAAACTCGGTGATTTGTATCTGTGTGATCGGGTGGGGCATGGTCCGGAGCCAGGCACATAGAATGAGCTCATCTTTAACACTGGTAAATCAAGGACATGCGTGCGCATCCCCACGTTAGTGAATTGATGGGAAAAGCTTATTCTTAGGCAAAATCCATATGGTAGAACAATCAGAGAGTGATATACGTATCTCGATAAGGAGGTAAAAGGACCCATTCACACCTGCATACACACACTCACAGGGGACACATTTATGGTCCTAGATCGGCCGAAGAGATAGTGTGTGGATCTTCTCAAGGAATGCCTTGGGGCCCGGTCGTTAAAAAAGACATCTGGCCCCTAGGCTTGGAAATGTGTGTGTGTAGGTTCAGCAGCTAATAGAGTTTGGTAAATTCAAGGAAAACATTTCCTTTGTTCTGCAACAAAATAAGTTATCTTTCTTCATCCACAACCCATTAGTGCAGATAATGTTTCAAATCACAAAGGAAGGTGTTATGCTTGGTTTATAATTATACATACCTGTGATGAATAACAATAAAAGGTTTATAGCTAGTATTATATAACCCATCATAACAGGGTATTATTATGTAATTAACAACTATGGTCAGACCATGGCCAGACTGTCTTTGATATAATTAAATCATGGTATTTCAGTTAAAGTATAATATAGAACACAGGCCAATTGTAATGCTAAATAAGACCAGCAGAGACCGCTGCAGACCGTGGAATATATTCCCCAGGGGGGAGGCGCTTTCAAACTTTAGATCACGTGGGGTGTGGTTTGAAAGACGCATATAACGGGGTCATCTGAGTTGGCCCAGTGCTAGTGTTGTTTTGTCTCTGTCATCAACGGAACGGTGTTTACGTCTTGTGGGTGAGCATGATATTGACGGACTAAGACTGGACTGTGTGATTGAGAGTGTTTAATATTGTTTAATATGTGTATGTTTAGCCGATCAGCCTGGGTATGTATATTCATGCGAATTTATTTACAATAAATTACGTTATACCAGACTCTGGAAGTTAGTGTCTAATTGGGAGAAAGTTTCAATTACTTGTAGTGGAGTGATCCCGACCCCTTCCGACGGGGCGGTGAAAGGATTATTCTATTTATTTGATACTACAACGGCTACTGTTAGATCAGTCGGTTTAGCTAACTAGCCTAGCTACCTAGCCTCACAGCAAGCAACATTGTTTCATTAATTGATAGCTAATAGCAATCACATACCATAAAAATATCACATTTCTGTCGAGTGAGCCAAGTGAACGGATAACGTTAAGACTGCACCAGGTATCAGTCTCACACGGCCTTGTTTTCAAAATCCCATCCTGAATCTCCGGGGACAATCCTGCTCCCTAAAATTGGCAATCAAGACCTCATGTCACAAGAGTGCGGTTTCAACATAATCCACTTATTAGATGGACGCAAACATAAAGTGTAAATGAAAATCACCGGGTGATTGAAACCCGAAGTCAAACAAATCATAGTCATAGTTGCTCCACTGCCCCGAGGACAGAGGAGGCAACTGATGTGGATGAAACTTGCGGAGGGAAGTCCTTTACTCTCTCCTCATTAGGTTCAATTTGAGATGGGTTTTTGAGCTAGAGAATTCTCAAGATAAAGATGAAGGAAATAGCAGAGTCTTCTATTCAGTTTAAACTTTTATAAAGCGTTGATACCAATGGGAGGTCCTTTACCCTACGCAGAGGATTAGGAGTTCCCTGAACAAAGACTGACATTAGTTTATATAATATCATAACTCCTCCTCTACCTAAGTAAAACACCAATAATGTCTGGTAACACTCTTTCGTCATATCTTATTTTATCCAATAACAAATTAGGCAAAAATAACCAGTTATATAACCAGATCCTACCCTATGCACTTGGGGGCCCTCTTGATCTACCAAATAAAGTTGTTTGTGACTTATCCTCATGTGCCTTTTAATCAGACCATGTAATAAATTTTATTTGTTCTTATTCTCGCGCCTGCTCGGTCAGCATGATCTATCTTATCTATTGTTATGGGTACAACTCTTGCTTAGCTATGGGAAACAAGAGGGAGGCATTCCTATTTTGACGGGATGCTAGATGCCTTCCTTGTTGATAAGGAACCATTATTCCAAGGCTTTCGATGCCTAAAGTGTTCCCAGCACTGCTGGCTTTCGTCCAGGGGCCAAACGTGCAGGCTGTAAAACTCCGGGTTAGGGTGCTATAGCAGGCCCTGGGCCTGCGACAGCATATCTGCTCTGGTTGGGAGGCGCCAAGGGGTACCCACACGGCCCAGCGCTGTACTGGACGCATATGCAGCAGCCTAAGTGGCACAACCTGGGCAGCTGAAGCCATCAGGCCGAGCAACCTCCAGCAATGCTTCACTGTCACCTGCCGCTCTGCAGCAAGGTGCGACAGACACGCTGCCTTTCTTGAGTTCAGAGAGGCCTGCATAGATACCGAGTCCAAAACCAGGCCCAGAACGACCAATCTGTTCTGAATGGTTTACCATTTTTTAAAGACACACTGTATTGAAATTTGAAATAAAAAGAAAAGTCTGCACTTTTAAGTGTATGTGTACGTTTGTGTTCAGCGCATGAGAATGTTTCTGTTTGTACAGTGAAGACAATGACACATCACATTGGTTCAAACATGGGATTGTATTTTGCAGCAATGCCACATTATTTGTACTCATTTTAAAGCTGCTTTGTTGGTAAATGAATACATAAAAAACTATACATAAATATGTAACTATAATGTACTTGACTTGAAATATACAGCCTTGTTGAAATTTAATAGATTATGTTTGCTGATATAGGGTGACTGATAATGCATCTTTTTTCTAATCTAACCCTCTTTAGCGACCTGCAAAGATAAGCACGTCTGGGTAACCCAGGGGTGGAGCAACACCCCCATCCCCCATTGGTTCGTTGGGTGCTTTGTTTGCCTATGGGCGCCAGACATTGCCACTTATTCCAACATATCTGCTACTTTTTTCAGATGTGATGGTGTACTTAAAAAACTGAGAAATAGAAAGTCTAAGAGAGAATAATTTTATTAGTTCTATTACTGCCTGCCACCGGTGCTGTTGCCCTTTAATTAAATTTGAATCAGAAAGTGTACAAACAAGTCTAAGTAGCTGTGTCATTGCTGTTGTACTGGGGAAAATATATCTGTGGTGACAGTTATGGGGAATGAACTGCCAGCCATCTTATAAGTAAATTGTCAGCTCATTTGGCTGTGCTGGTTGATCATGTATTTCTCCCAACAACATTTTCTGAACCACATTGCAACAGGCTTAATCTTACGAAGAACCAGGTTGATGCCACTAACTAGCTAGTATCAAACTGAAAATTTCAGCTATTAGCCAGACTGACAGGTTAGCTGATTTATTCATTGCCTTAGCCACTGCTCCCCTCCTCTGGTAAATCTCTTAGATGTGTCCACAAATAACAATTAACATTCTATCAAAAGTTTTAAAAACGATTTTTAGAACCTCTTTGTTCATAAAGATCATAGTAATCAAATTATGCACCCCGTATCACAAGTGTCTGATGTTATACTGTCATATGTCCCACACATGCACCAGTGCATTTACTTATCACTGCTTGTTAAATTAAATCCAACAGTGTGAAGCAGTTTGATGGAAGCACCTTGGTAGTGGAAGATGGCGCCGTACGTGATGGCTGCCGTGTGGCGAGCTCCCGCACAACGACGCAGTTTTTTGTTATTTATTCTTTTCATTGCTACTATAGTTTTACAAATAGTTAACTGCAAGTTCACCTACGACAGAGTTACACTTCTGGAGATTGGATCGACAGTCGCTCGCCGCCTACCGGAGATTTTCAAGTCTTTCGACTCGGACGTTCCGCCCGGAGTCGTAGCTGGACTATCTCCATCCACCTCAGGCGTGATTACACGCAAGCGTCGCCGAAGGAGAGGGAAGCGAGCCGGCGTGCAGGTCAGGTTGAGACGCCGAACAAATCGACCCCCACTACCCACCATTCTACTGGCAAATGTACAGTCTCTGGACAATAAGTTATGCGAGCTACAGGCTCGCATTCAATTCCATCGGGAAACAAAAGAAAACTGCATTATCTGCCTTACGGAGACATGGATGTCGGAGGGGATTACCGATGCAGCCATTGAGCCTACGGGATTTTCCGTCCACCGCGCAGACAGAACAAAGACTCTCTCTGGTAAAGATCGCGGAGGGGGGGTATTTCTCATGATAAACAGATCTTAGTGCAACCAAAGTCATGTGCATACCCTCAAGTCTTTCTGTTCCCCGGACCTGGAGTACCTGATGCTTATGTGCCGACCATTCTGGCTACCTCGGGAGTTCACAGCGGTAACCGTGACTGCTGTTTACATTCCCCCACAAGCTAACACGGACATAGCGCTGAAGGAACTGTATGGGGCTATCAGCAAACAGGAGTTGGCACACCCCGGGGCTGCTTTAATTGTGGTGGGGGACTTCAACAAGGCGAACATGAAGAAAGTTCTCCCGAAGTTTTACCAACACATAACAAGCAACACACGGGGCGAGCGAATCCTGGACCACTGCTACACCCCCTTCCGGGATGGCTACAAGGCCCTCCTCCGCCCACCGTTCGGCAAATCGGACCACCGCTCTATCCAACTACTCCCCACCTATAGGCAGAGACTGAAGCAGCAACCAATCGCTGTGAAGGAGGTTCAATGCTGGTCTGATCAATCGGAGTCTATGTTACAGGATTGTTTTGATCACGTTGACTGGGACATGTTCCGCGTAGCCTCGGACAATAACATCAGCGAGTACGCGTCTTCAGTCACCGGGTTCATCAAGAAATGCATAGATGACGTTGTTCCTACCAAATCGGTCCGGATATATCCCAACCAGAAACCGTGGATTAATGGCGATGTTCGCGCTGCACTCCACGCGCGTAACACCGCCTTCAACTCCGGGAATATGGCGGATTATACGAGAGCCCGCTACGACCTCCGTAAGACCATCGGCACTGCCAAGTGGGAGTATAAGATCAGAGTGGAGGACAAATTCAAGAGCCATGACATGAGGGGTATGTGGAAGGGATTACAGATAATCACAGATTTCAGAAGGAGAACCAGCTGTGTAGAGAACTCCTCTACCTCCCTCCCAGGCAAGCTAAATTCATTCTTCGCTCGTTTTGACGTGAACGCCAGCCCGCCGAAGTCAGCGCTGCCTGAGGAGCCCAGCCTGCTGTACATCTCAGAGGCTGACGTGCGTAGAGCCTTCAAGCGGGTGGACATCCGGAAGGTGGCAGGCCCCGACGGCATCCCCGGGCGCGTCCTCAGAGCATGCGCAGATCAGTTCGCAGGGGTCTTTGCAAACATATTCAACCTCTCCCTGTCCCAGGCTGTTGTTCCCATATGCTTTAAGATGTCCACCATTGTGCCTGTCCCTAAACACTCCAAGGTAACATGCCTGAATGACTGGAGACCCGTAGCCCTCACCTCGATTATCAGTAAATGCTTCGAGAGGTTGGTTAAGGACTTCATTTGCTCCATGTTGCCTGCCACGCTGGACCCATGGCAATTTGCGTATTGTCAGAACAGATCCACCGACGATGCAATTGCCATGGCACTTCACACTGCCCTTTCTCACCTGGAGGGGAGGAACTGTTATGTGCGAATGCTGTTTGTGGACTTTAGCTCAGCATTCAACACGATAGTTCCCACTAAGCTCGACACCAATCTCAGGGGTCTAGGCCTGCACTCGACCATGTGCAGCTGGATACTAGACTTCCTGTCGGGCCGCCGCCAGGTGGTGAGGATGGGTAGCACCACCTCAGAGCCACTGACCCTCAACACGGGATCCCCTCAAGGATGCATGTTGAGCCCTCTCCTCTACTCCTTGTACACCCATGACTGCATGGCTATGCACAGCTCCAACTTCTTCATCAAGTTTGCTGACGACACGACAGTGTTGGGCCTGATCGCCGACGACGACGAGACAGCCTACAGGGAGGAGGTGGGATCACTGGCACGGTGGTGCCAGGAGAACAACCTCACCCTCAACGTCAAGAAGACCAAGGAGCTGATCGTGGACTACAGGAAGCGGAGAGGGGAGCACGCCCCCATCTCCATAGAAGGTGTTGCAGTAGAGAGGGTCAGCAGTTTCAAGTTCCTCGGCGTGCACATTTCCGAGGACCTCACATGGTCCACGCACACCACTCACGTTGTGAAAAGGGCCCAACAACGCCTGTATTTCCTCAGGCGACTGAGGAAAGTCAGCATGTGCCCCCGCATCCTCAGAACATTCTACACTGGTACCATCGAGAGTGTTCTCACAGGATGCATCACCGTCTGGTACGGGAACTGCACCGCACTCGAGCGCAGGGACAAGGACTTAAAAAAGCCTGACACTGAACCTGCTGTTCAGAATGCCACTACCCCTATGAAGGGGCGGGAGAACCCTGTTAAACACTTCCACTGGAAAAGCCTGCTCAAGTACTTTACAACTCAAAGCATGAAGCAGATAGACGCAGATGTATAAAAAAGAAATCAGAAAAACTTGAACTGACATGTTTGCGTTTGCCAAAATAATCAAAAAACAGGAAATTAAATTGATTAGTCCAAACACTAACATCAGCCTGCTCTCCATCAAAACAAAATGTACCTGAGTGTTTATGTTTGACAACAAATCCAACAATCTAAAGTATATGTAACACATTATTATGATTAGGATGGCATTGATTATATGAAAGTAACTCATATACATTGGATTCCTTAAGAATACTTCTGTGTAAAACACCTACTTTCTTTTTTATAAAATAACTTGTTCCTGAAGCAGCAACACAAGTTATGATAGCATAACTGGCAATCTAGTCAGGCTAGTAAAGCTCTTTGTTTCTGGACAGTTCCTCATTAGGCACTGGATTGCACTAAATAATTAATGACCAGTTCCAAGATTCAGATAATTACTAATTAGACACACAGGTGCAAAGCACCTTATTATGTCGTACACAGTACTTTACTGTATGTTGCAGAATAACAAATTACATCATTATCAAATGACATAGCCTGTCACTGCTCTGCAATCACAGATAGCCCATGCAGCTATCTGATATTTATAAATTTAATCATGCTTGCAAACTGGCTAAAGTGATTAATAGGGTCAAAGTGTGGGCTTATCAATAAACGTCTTGTGACTTGAAATAGAGGCCAAGGCACAACCAGTAGTGTTCATGTGGCTCATAAGCTCCATAATAATGTAACATCATTTTGGTTTTCAGCAGCACACCTGGTAAGCAGTTTAGGAGTGGGCTAGGAAGGGGGATCTGCAGCGCCAGGTTCTCCCACACCTTCTGTCAATAAGAACTGCGAAACAAATTTGTGCAGAAAGGGTTACCCAAGGCCTTACTGATGAGCCCCCGTTCCAAGTCCATCGATTTCCACTATTCCCCGTTCGCTCATAAAACTCCACAAGCTGGAACCATTATGTAAACAAGCAGCTCTGTGGATCTACAATCATTTGTCACCTGTCAAACCGTCACACACATCCGTGAGGGTATACCTGACCACTGAGGGGTGAGCTGCTGTGATGACATTGAGTGACGTCACAGGACACATAGCTCTCTGCTGATATGAGGAGTGGCAGAACACAACTGCGATTCATCCTCTTCCAAGCAGTCAATCAACACAGTCACAAGACAACACCAAGGTAAAGTTGTTTCAGAAAAATATTTATTATAGCCAAAGTAAATATTTGTTTGTTATTGTGAAACGGGGACACTATATTGTGCTTTTTGTACCAGTTAAGCCTACTACAAAATTTGAATTCATAAGTATATTCATAAAAGTCATCAATTTTAATTGAGAACAGATTTCGTTTGTAAAGTGTCATATATTCCCAAAATATGTTTTTGACTGTTGGCAGAAAGTGCTCACAAGGTGTGGAATGACTTCCTGCAGAAGAGGACAGTAACCAGTCTTGGAGTATTTCCAGTTGCGCAGTGTGCAGTGATACTTTCTGTAGTTATGAGTCGTAGTGTTTATTACAATAAATAAAAATTTATTTAGTCTGTACTGGAAAGGTATCAGAAAGCCTCTGTGTATCAGCCTTAATTTGTATGTGGTTACACATAACAACATGCATGAACAAGCTGAGTCTGGTTGAGGGAAAGAACAGAATATGGTTGTTGGACCGTTATTCATGAATGTTCTGAAGGTAGCCTTGTTATTGCTATTAATATTAACCGTCATAAATTGACACCATTTTTATCTTTATTCATTGATTCCTGACAGTATTGTTCATTTACGCCAAGCATTTATTTGTATTTTATTTTTCTCCCACAGGACATGGAAAATGCCTCCATCTTTCCCAGTAATGCACGTGAATATTATGCATATCTTCACAGGCTAGAGTTTGGCTTTTCACTGATCCCCGTTATCTTCTTTATCTACATCAACTGTGTCATGCTGTTCACCCTGAAAACAAAGGCAGCATTCCAAGGAGTCTCCCGCTACATCCTCTTTGGTCACATGCTGTTTGCTGACTCCATTCAGCTTCTATGCAGCATGCTTTCCTACTTAATCGCCATAGTCAAGGTGTACATGAGCAATGGATTATGTGGTATTCTGCTGTTACTGGCGTGTATAACCAATCAGATTGCCCCACTCAACCTGGCTGTAATGGCTTTGGAGAGGTACTCTGCCATCTGCTTCCCCCTCAGGCATGCTGACATTGCCACCAGCAAGTGGACTGGTGTAGCCATTGGTTTGGTGTGGGTACTGGGCTCTTTGAATGCTGTCATACAATTCTTTCTGTTGATAACAATAGGGCCTCCTTTCTTTGTTATGCAGGCTTATTGTAGAATTAGAAATATATATAATTTGAAACTGTACTCAGACATGAATAAAGTTTTCACAGCTGTTTACTTTGTTTTAGTGAGCCTCATTATCATCTACACATACGTCGCGATAATGCTTGAGGCCAAGTCTGTGTCTTCTGACAAAAGCAAGGCCACAAAGGCCCGAAACACAGTGCTGCTGCACCTAATTCAGCTGGGCCTGTGCCTCTCTTCCTTTGCGGTCGGTGTGTTAAATACACTGACATTTAAATTAGGAATCCTCTTAGGCTCAAATATAAGGTATGTCATTTTCATGTGTTTTATCATTCTCCCCAGGTGTCTGAGTCCCCTGATATACGGGCTGAGGGATGAAATGTTCAGACCTGTCTTTGTTTATTACTTAACTTTTGGCCTGAACAACAAAATTAATCCAGTGGTTAACTAAAGAAAGATGTGCACTCCAATTCTTGGCTTTCCAGGTCTCTAACTGATTCATAAGAAAGGACAACAATTAAACTCCTTTTACCAACCACATCTAATGTTGTATTTGTTCATGATCACCTTATATTTTCATATATGGGTGGATAGAGTATTTGTGAATCTTGATTGAACCCCATGAAAACACATGGGTTTGCTTTTTAGTTTCCACAGAAATTTTGTTTATTTGGAATTTGTGTACATACATATTTAGTATATAAATATACATAGTATATATAATATATAGTATATGAACATATTTTTTATAACCCAAAAATGCATCCTATTTAAGTATATATGGGATGGTCTCTTTAATACAGGTAATTGCATACATTTATATTATGATTGCTATTAATAATACATCGAATGAAGATGACTCCTATTCCATTTGAAAGGAGACAATTGGAACTGTAAATAAAGAAAGATTTTACTCTTACATTTTAGTCATTTTGCTGACCCTCTTTTCCAGAGCAAAAAGAAAAGGCCTAGATCCGTAAATCACCAATATTGCAAATAGCAGTTAATGAGAGTGCAATGGTTGGGCCATAACACACCAGCGATAGTTAATCCTTTGTCAACAGAATGAACATGTGGAAGGGAAGATACAAAATAGGTTTTTTTTGGGTGGGTGGGCAGGTAGGAAAATATAAAATCATTAGGAAGAGATTAGTGGAATGATCAAGGTAGAGGGGGGGGGGGGGGGGGGGGGGTCTTTATGTTATACTGGCAGGTATACTTAGGGAAGGACTGTCACAGCTTTTTTCAGCCTCCCAGGGTTTTTAATTTATGTTTACGCAGATAATGATATATCCACACATTGGTATCAAGCAGAACATCAACCTGCCATGTAAAACAAACTTTGTTACTAAATTATGGTTTAGCTCATTAGTAAGCAACCTTGTTGTTCGTCTTTGTCTACATCAGGCCAGTTTGAAAAAAACCAACTATTTTCTATGCCTTTGGAGGGGAAACATAGATGAAGACTGCTGTCTGGTTTGTTCAGTCATCAACCCTCCTCAATCCAATTAGAAGCCAGGGCGAATCGAACAGAAGCTATTTAACTTTAAAATGACTGTTAACTTTAAAACTTTAAGTTAACAGTCCATTTTTTCAATTTATTCCTACAAAGCGTCCTAGAGGGCATCCTTTTGTTGCAGTATTATTAGGAAACTAAATTGTCAAATTGTATATCAACATTATAGTAATCTCCAGTCTAAGGTCATTAACTTGTCAAGCCTGCTTTGCATTGGTGCTTTTCCACTAACATAAAATACATGTAAAACATGATTAACAGATAATTTTTTGTTTTATTTTCAGGAACAGCATCAAGAGCGTTGGTAGAATTCTGTGAATCAGAAGAAAGTTACCATTTCCATAATTTGTGATCATTGTTGCCATGTCAATCATTATTGTTTCTACAATCTCAAAACATGCATGTTTGTGGAGGAGGCTATAAAGACGTGGTACTGAGAGCTCTTATCCAGTATTGCACTTGAACAATCATCAAGAAGATTTTATATTTGGTAATGCTTAAAGAATGCAGGTTAAGTTATTTGAATTTGTACAGAAATGAATGTTATAACAAACTACAATGATTCTGAAAATTCAAGTTTTAAAAAATGATTGATTGCATTTTAAGGAAATGCTTAGTTTGGATAAATTGAGATGCTTAAATCCATGTATGTATTATTCTGCCACTGGTTGTATAAATTATTTGCTATATATTATCACTAGTGTAACTAATGTGATGAACAATGGGTCAGAGCTTCAGGCTATTCAGGTGGAATACCATTGGCGAGGAGAGCCAGCCAGGGGGTAGCTGCAAGAGTCACACATCTCCACAGAGTTACCTTGTTTGTTCAACAAACGAGCAAACAAGATGGTTTAATTAGACTCTCCAGGGTTAACTGTTAATAATTAATGAATATTTATCACCGAACCAAAGAAATGGCTGAAAACTCTCTCTAACTGCCCTCTAGAGCTTTCTGGCAGTAACCCAACCCACTCCACACAAGCATGGTACATGCAAGTCAACACATCACACAGAAAATTTTCAAACAACCTTTGCAATCATACTCTCTGAGTTTCATCATCAAGCTACAACTATCTTTATATTTGTCCAATGCTTTTCATTACACTGGAGCAGTCAAAAACATAATTCACAGTTACGATTAAATAATAGAAAATAATGAATTACTGAAAGCAAATGACAAAAACAGTTCTATAACACAGCAAAAAACACAAGAGCAATATCAAATTCAGAATAAGAATTTTTTTTTAAAATTAGTAAACTGCCCTCAACTCCTACATTAGCAGGGAGCCAGATCCTAATCATGATGATATTTATAGTTACAGATGGAAGCAAATGTCACAGCAGTTAGAAAGCATTCACTTTTCTTTTCTGTGTGTCTCATATTGCCCTCTAGTGGATCCACTACAAACTGGTAAGCCAGCAGCCATACCACCGTGCACTCTGCTCCTGCTGAATGGTTGAAGCTAAGCAGGTGTGGGCTTGGTTAGTACTTGGATGGGAGACCTCCTGGGAAAAACTAAGTTGCTGCTGGAAGTGGTGTTGGTGGACCAGTAGGGGGCAATCTTCCCTCTGGTCAAATAAAAATCCCAATGCCCCAGTGCAGTGATGGGGACACTGTGCTGTAGGAGATGCCGTCTTTCGGATGAGACGTTAAACCGAGGTCCTGACTCACTGTGGTCATTAAAGATCCCATGACACTTATCGTAAAGAGTAGGGGTTTCCCCGGTGTCCTGGCCAAATTCTCAACCTGGCTCTTTCAATCTGCCACCTAATCATCCCCCAGTTTAATTGGCAAAAATTCTCTCCCTCTCCACCTCAGCTGATGTGTGGTGAGCATTCTGGCGCAAAATGGCTGCCGTTGCATCACCCAGGTGGGTGCTACACATTGGTGGTGGTAGAGACGAGTTTCCCCCTCATCACTGTAAAGCGCTTTGAGCGTCGAGAAAGGCGCTATATAAATACAAGGTATTATTATTATTATTGTGTGCAATCAGACTTCCCATCCTGTTCAGTAGATCAGGGGTTAAAAAAATAATAATAATAATAATTCTGTGAAAAATCTTTTCTCTTATCAGCATGTCTGTATTTCCATGTTTAACATGTACAACATGTTTTTAAAAATAAGCATATAGCTTCATAGTGTATGATGTCCTGTTTTGTCATGCATCCATTAACTGCAGTGCATCCTGTTGTAGATGTCAAATACAAGTATGAACAATTAAACATTTTCAAGAGGTTGTGGTCATTTTAGGGGGTCCCTGCTGCTTGCACCATCTAAGTGAAATATTCCCTGTTACCTGCATGACCCTCTCAGTGAATCATAAACCTGCTCAGTGAATCAGTATTTTTGTGTTCAGGTGTCCATATGACAGTTTAACATGACTGAAGAGATATGTCTTATTAATATGTCTTTAAACAAGCTTGATTTCAGTCTGTGCAGGGTCTCGCAAATGTCCAGGGGTGGGGCTAAAGGTTATCTTCAATCCTGCTTGACATACTTGAGCTCGGCATGCATATCACTTCAATCAAATAACCTGCAGCTTCAGCTTCCCACATGGTCTAATAAACTCCTCACTGTATATGCAATATTTAATTATATATACATTTGCTGCCATACCTCATTGATATTATTGGGGGGGGGGGTTCAATGGTTAACAAAAGAGGACTGTTTATAGTGTAATTGAGGTTTTAAACAAAGTTTCGGGAGGATCTCCTGCAGTTAGCTGAATGTACTAACTAAAATGTTTCTCTGCAAGTACAAACTGCTACATAGATAGAAGCAATATTTATTGGGACTCATTTATCAATATGGTTGAAAAAAAGAGCGTATATTTGATGGAGCCAGCTTGCGTACGAAATTCTCACGTGTGATTCATCAAACTTTAGGAAGCGTGTTCACATCATTATGAATTACCTACTCACACGCCCATTTTATTATCTATATGTGGCAATGCCACCTCCTTTAAAATGTACATGCCAACACGGTTTTCTCCCGTAGCTATTAGGCAACAGTAAAGCAAATTATTTTTCTGTGAAGGTAAACTTTAAATGCTTATGAATGAACAAGAAAATAAATGTGTGCTTATTGGGAGCGTTAGTGGTGTGCTGTCAGGGTGCAGGCGGGACTCAGGACTCTCTGGACTCTGGGAAAAAGGCTTGTAGTGAAACAGAGACAAAAATCAACTGAAACGAACTCTCACTGAACACAAGACAGAGTGGAACTTAAATACACTAAACTAACGAGCAAACGAGAGACAGGTGAACAGCAGGGCAGGTGGGACACATAAGTGATCAGGAGCTGACGCGTAAGGCGGGCGGACACAATGGGGAAGTAAATACAAAAGGACATGGATGGGAGACGGCAAATTAAAACAACACACAAACAAAACCGAACAAGACCGAAACACACGTAACAGAAAAACACATCACAGACTCAAATACTGACATGTGTAGCCTAGCTAAAAGTCCCTATGTGGCAGGGGACAACTAGGGCTAAAATGCTTCCCCTGAATTGCGAACTACAGCAGAGATAAAACATTTTTCAAGAAAATAACCATTCACAAAGTTCTGCCGGACGGTACAGGACGGTGTCATCCCGGACCACTTGTCTGCAGAAGAGAGGGTGGGGGGATACCATTGGAAAAGTGGCCGTGTAAGGACTGATAGAAGACGCGACTGTGACCCAGCTAGCCTACATATCTGGGCCGATTCCGGCTGAGTGTCAGCACCGTCGGCCTCGGCGACAGCTATCTGGGCCGATCCCGGCTAGCCTTAGGCAGACTCGCCTGATTCAAAGATGCGGCCATGCTATGGCTAGCCGCACTCGGGCCGATTCTGGTTATTGCTCGGCATGTTTTGAAAACGGGCAACGATTACAAATAAATATCTGATTAAATGTCTGATTAAACATTTGTGTATGGGCTTTTCTATGTTTGATCAATCTTCCCATCAATCAGTAGCCAATTTATCTTAGTTATGTAACCTATTTTAATTTATTTAGGCTATTTAGGAAATGCTAACATTTCTTAGCCTTAAACGGCCATACTTTTAATCTGTTATTTTCTTCTTTTGGAGCAAAGGGATTGAATATGTGCACTCTCGCATAATGGAAATGAATTAATTTCAGGCCAGAGGTGCATTGACAGCACAACTTCAGCAGTCATACTTGGTCATGATTGAGGTAAACAAATACATAAATTAAAGTTATAAACATGTCATTCTGTGACCAATCGCAAGGATAACTGCACGAGAAACAGTGTTTCAGTGGCACTCTGACAGAATAAAGCGTACAGCTGGGTGAGTATTGGCCTTTTAACGTTTCTTTTATTCAACGTTAATGAAACACAGTTGTAGTGTTCAATTTTATAGTCAATTTAAGATGAAGCTACATAGCTAAACACGTTTATTTTCTGGTTGTCTGTTGATGTTCAACAAGTTCAGGAAAACATTCGCTAACGTTATCTTTTTCTCTTTCAGAAATGGTCTTGACCATTAATTACCTGGATCTGAGGTAACATTAAATTAAAGGAAGCTACAGCTAACGATAATTCAGCTTGCTAATTTATTTTTCTAATGTTAAGATATTAATTAAAAATAAAGTTAACGGTAAAGTGGCTGCAAGGATAGCTAACGTTAGTGAAATATATTCCGAGACAACTATTCATTCTCGCCTCTCATTTCTTTAGTTACTTGCTCGTTACAGTGTCAGTTGCTATCACATAGCTACATGCTAACAAAAGCTCTCGGTAACATTAACTTTAGCTGGCTACAGCGACCTGTCAAAGCTTGTTGATGTTGGCTAACGTTATAGCTAGCATTTGTGGCGATTTTAGCGAACGTTTTCTAGCCTGAATTGGCCTATGCGTTGTGTCCTATTTAAGGTTTTTCTTTCTAATGTTTAAATGGCTTTGACCAATTTGAGCGCCGTCTTAAAGTTAATTAGCCTACGTTCTTTAACGCATACTGCATATTATTGCCACCCAAGTTAAACAATCTCAAGTAGTTATCTCTTTGTCATTATCATTTCTTAATCATTATAGGTTATTTAGGCGATTTTATAAGCGATTATTCAGCAAATCAATTGTTTGATTGTTAGGCTACGTAAGCTAAACAAACGGAAACTAATACTAATACATTAGCGACACCCAGCCTTTTCCAGCGGACCATAGCCTAGGCTACACATATTTAGTTTAATGAGACAAAGAAAAATGCAAGCACCGAAAAACTTGCTATAGCCTATTCATTGATATTTGTTCAGTTAAGTATCTGCTTGATTTATAATTAAAAACTATAGATGGAAACAGGTTAAGAGTTATATCCGTAGGTAGTCTAAGGTTACAGAAGGCCTATTTACAGCCGACCGGCGGTTTCTGTCTGTTCACATAACGTTGGCTAACACGGAAAAAAAAGCCAAACTAAATGGCTCGTTCACCGAAAGGCATCAGTTCCCTACCTTCACCAAAGAGAGCTGTTCAAAAAGAGCCATTAATTTGCGAACGACCCATCACTATGGCACAGTGCCGGCTGGCCGGACTCGGGCCGTAATTCAAGACCGAGGCTGAGCCGACTCAGAAGCCGCACTCGGGCCATATCTGGGCCACATACATTTGGCTACTTGGGGAGTTGATTTGTCAAGATTTCAAGAATCTATCACGCCGGTTGCGACGTTTGTTAGGTCTTCTAGGCTAATAAAACTAGATTGGATTTATTAAAAAAATATGTAAACAGTTCTGCGTCTTGCATACAACATGACTGGTGATATGTAATTATTTTCATATGGCGATTAAACTAATAGTGATGAAAAATTATTCAGATACTATTTTTGCCAATTAGGCTACACAACGTACATCTACAGCCACAATGCATAGGTTAAGTGCATTTTAAAATATTGCCCACATGCATTAACTTCTTTTAATATTATATAAAAGGATTGACTTGGACGTGTCATTTTTATTATCAGCAGCATTTAAGGCGAACCGTGATTTTAAAGCTCACATAACCTCTGTTTTTCAAAGAGCACCTTTTTTTTTTCATCACCTGTTGACTCAGTGCTCTGAACAAAAGTTATTTGCTTTCTTTATAGGCTGCACAACTATTCCCTCGCTGCTCATTGTATGCAATGTCGCTGCCTCGCCACTGGGAAAAGTGTACGCAAGGTCGAGAGCTGTCGTGAGATTTCAATCGTATCGTACACCCACGTTCATTTTGACAAATCCGGAAATTTTTCTAAAAATGGCCGTACACTCACTTTACGATCAGATTTGAACGTACACCTGAATGATAAATGAGGCCCATTGTCTTTTGCTCATGATTTCCTCACGGGTTTGATGACCATGTTCTTACAGCCAGATGCTATATAATCCTGATTATAATGCCATGATTTAATTCACTTGGCAAAAGGTTTAAGTCAATCAAAGCAATCAAAGCATAAGGCTCAATGATTAGGCAATGAGCAGCAGCATATGGGGATTACAATGCGCCACAGCTGCTGCTCTACCTTTTTTATTTTTGTTAATTCTATCTTCATTCATAATCTACACTTTGTAACAATCGTCATATGTTAACTGATTGATATTCTCAATAAAAATAAAAAATGAAATAAATATTATATAAACTACTTCCTCACAAGTTTGGAAAGTTTTGCGGAATTTATTTCGCACACTGCTCGCAAAGTGAGGGGACAGGGCACATAGGGACAGGGGTCTGAATGAACAGGGGACAGTGGACAGGGAACAGGGGTCATATTCGGTCACGGCTATAGTGTTGAATGAGGGCTTATCTGAAAGATAAGAGTGCATCAAGACAGCGTGTGTTAATTATCTACCGTCGGGTCAGGTAAGTATCAATTTTCATTCGGCTTTAGCTGTGCATTAAGTAATTGAACCGTTTGTAGTCACTGTGTAGCTGAAGTGAATTGCAGTAATTAGCGATCTGTTTAACTTGATTTGTCGCTATTATTAGGCCAAAAACTGGCCTTTTGTGTTGCTAATCTGAGCTAGCTTTACCTGAGTGAACATATATAGCGTGTTTGCCACTCCTACTACAGAGTGCATCAAGACAGGGTGTGTTGATTATCTACCGTCGGGTCAGATAAGAATACATTTTCATTCGGTTTTAGTTGTGCATTAAGTAATTGATACCTGGGCTCCTATCACACTCTGCCGGCAGCCTTCACAGCTGCAACTACATCGGCTAAGACTTAATTTTTTCGGTCTAAAATGAATGCATGTGTATTCAATCCACGTAAACTCTTTTCCACCTTCTCCTCTCTGCTTATCCCCCTTCCACCCACCTCACCCTCTGCAGATGACTTCCTGACCCATTTTGAGGGGAAGGTGGCCATGATCCGGAACTCCTTCACGCATCGGGTGATACCCCACATCCCCCATACCGAACCCATCGCCACACTGTCGTCCTTCAAGACTCTGGAGGACGCAGATTTGCTCCAACCTGTGACGCACCATCACGCAACCACCTGTCCACTGGACCCCATCCCGTCAGCAGTCTTCCAGTCTATATCCGGTGAGCTCATTCCATATCTTTCCTCTGTTATCAACAACTCCCTATCCTGTGGTTATGTTGCGGCTGTTTTTAAGACTGCCCGTGTAACCCCACTCCTTAAAAAACCTAGCTTAGACCCCTCTGATGTCAGGAACTACCGTCCTGTAACTCTCTTGCCCTTCCTGTCCAAATCTCTTGAACGAGCTGTCCATAACCAACTGTCTGTTTTTCTCCACCAGAACAAGATGCTTGACTTACTTCAGTACGGCTTCAGAACTGGACATTCCACGGAAACTGCTCTCCTGGCCGTGACGGAGCCACTCGCTACTGCTAGAGCCTCATACCTCTCCTCTGTCCTGATTCTACTTGACCTGTCTGCGGCGTTCGACACGGTCAACCACAAACTCCTGATCTCCACACTCGCTGAGATGGGCAATTCTCGGACTGCCCTCTCTTGGTTTGTATCGTATCTCACTGATAGATCCTACCAAGTCTCTTGGAAGGGTTCTGTCTCTGCACCCCATCCCCTGTCGACAGTAGTCCCGCAGGGATCTGTACTGGGACCTCTGCTGCTCTCCATTTATACTAAGTCTCTTGGTTCAGTAATGAATTCACATGGCTTCTCATACCATAGTTATGCTGATGATACTCAACTCTTCCTCTCTTTCCTTCCCTCTACCCAACAGGTGAAGGAGAGAATATCTGCTTGTCTGGCCGACATCTCTGAGTGGATGACTACCCATCACCTGAAGCTCAACCTCGACAAGGCAGAGCTTCTCTTCATGCCATACAAGACATCTCCACTACATGACCTCTCCATCACCGTTGACGGGACCATGGTGGCTGCGTTCCGCTCTCCAAGGAACCTG